>JALLPD010000348.1:0-16857 GCA_036940065.1 Cyclotella cf. meneghiniana
GGTGGCTAGGGGAGGACTTGTCCTTGTTATAACTTCCAGCATGAAAGATGCAGCCATATTCGTGCGAGACAACCCCTCCTTGTTTGCCGCAAAGACTAGAGAAGTCGTCATCATGGGAGGGTGCAAACCCATCGATGCTGAATTGGCAGCCAAGGTGGCAGAAGCGAAATCGGGGAATGGGGGAGAAAAGTTGTACGACCCAAATATATCCGTATGGGCTCAACTCGCGAAAACTGAATGTCAAGCCGACTCCGCGCACAACAATATGTTTGATGCAGCAGCTTCGGAATTTCTCTACTCGCAATGTCAGAAGCTGAATGTTACTCTGACGGTAGTGTCACGCTTTGCTGCCTATGCTGCAAAAATGCCTCGATCGGTCTACGACGATATAGCTCTGACAGGGAGCAGTATTGGATGGAGGTTGCGCAACAGTCAACGGTCAAGCATTGATCAGCTGTGGAGGAGAGCCTGCTCCAATGATCCTAACGTACGACTGGGATTGCCCCCACGATGCGACAGGAAATGGTTTATTGATACATTTTGTGGGGGAGATGATGACGAAAGTAGATGCAGCGAAGATACGGCATGGGATCTGGTGACGGGATTCATGCAATATGACACGCTAGCTTTGTTGGCGGCCATTCCAGGTGTTCGAGAACAGTATTTTGAACCCTTTGTCTTGCCGCCTTTGAAAGAATGCAAGGAAAATGTGAATGATAAAGTTAACCGAGCACCTCAAATCGACCCTCACTTCCAAATGCAGGACAAAATCGAACATGAGGACACGAACGATCGCGGTGATGAGGAGGTTACAGTTAAAACAAAATCAACAGGGGGGCACGCGCAGAGAGCTTCAGAACATGCTCGTATGTCATTCTTGAAGTCACGCCGAACATCTGATCCAGGGCCTGGATTCATTCAACGTGCAATCGCACAAGCAAATGAAGACAACAGTAAAATCGAGTTTCTCAAGTCACTTTCTCCACTGGAGTCGCAGGTCATACCCACAGCATTTGATAGAGGCACCAGAAATCTTATTGGCCTGTCCGAAAAAGAGCATAATCTGAAAGACCCCGCCCTTCTCATTGATCTACTAAAGTGTGGGTACCGAAATGGAATCCTGTGTAATCACCACACGCAGCCACATCTCATACTGCATATGCAGTTGAGATGGGACAACCTTGCCGATACTCTTATGACATGCCTCATGCTTAGAAGCCTTTGGGATATGAGACTCGCTAGTGTTTTGGGTGTCATCGTCACAATCAATCCGTCTGATTCAGCATCTGAGCAACACTTTGATGAGGGAGCCGATAAGCCTTACTCTTCCAGCGACCCGACAGAATCGTTTCGATCCATGTATAGCAACCCCGAAGATCAGTCGCCGTCTACTCTGCGTGCTTTAGCTGAGACTATTCGTGACACATTTACCTTAATTGGCCTATCTCATGTCAAATTCATCGTTGTTGCGGGGGCAAATATGGATGAGCATAAACGAAAGTGTACAGAAGCCCTCTTAGATCTCTATGAATCCGCACCTCCCATTGGTGTATCACTTGTCCTCACTGCAACGTTCACCAGCGTCGTGACATTTGTCAAAGACTACCCAGAATTATTTCGAAACAAAACAGTTCGCGTAGTGCATACGGGAGGTGCTCTAGTTTGGCCAGCACGATGGGGATGGGCGAGTGGATCGTCTCCTACGAGTACGAGCGAACACGATGTCACAGGCGACGAACCAGATGGAGGATTGCTCACCGAAGAAAAGATTTTGGTACCAGATCCAGCGGCTCAGAACCATCGGCTGGACTTAGCTTCTGCTCGCCTGTTTTACAAACAAGCACAATCATTATCAGTTCCGATGGTTATCCTTTCACGTCATTTGGCAAAAGAGTGTTGTATCCCTCGGCACTTTTTCGATGTTTTGGGCAGCCACGGAGGGGGAGTCGGGCAGAGGATTTATCAGAGCGAGAGGAATTCACTGCTTAATTTGTGGAAGTGTTCGTCTGCTCCTCTCGGATCTTCTGCACGAGGGAATTTGCCAGACAGGTGAGTTTTCCTTCTTTTCGTTTGCGTATTACTTTTCTCTTGCTGTGCCGCATGGTTTTACTGAGTAAATACAAACACATTCATTTGGGAACTGCGTTAGGTGTGATCGAGCATGGTTTGCTCGAACGTTTTGTGCCGGAGCCGAAGCAAACAACGATGAGGACATCTGGAATGCGGTAGACTCTGTGAATCTTTACAGGTGATGCTTGCGTCGATCACTGTCCTTGAAACTCATGGTATCATGACTCATTTCTTTTTTTCTTCTTTGTAGCCCTATTGCTTTGTTGGCTGCTTTGCCAGGTTCTACCCTAAAGAACTACTTTAAAACAATGCCGTTCACAGTGCGATCAGCCACCCATCATGTCGTTGGACTCACAGAAGAAGTCCCTCCTCGAAATGTGATCAACCCTGGCGAACTGCGGTCTCTGGTGATACAGTCTTTGCTTAGTGCGGCACTAGCCAATGAGTCCGAATTCCAAAAAGGATTGCCACCAAAAGTTCCGATTCGCATGGAAACAGAGCATCGACCTCGTTATTATCGCGCTTGCCAGAGCTTGGGCATGAGCGTGACCAGCACCATCACCACTGAAAGCCATGCAATCGAAGATGACGACATGTGGACGTTCAGTGAAGCAGCCCGTCGTGAGCTTTTCAGTCGCACATTTGTCAGAACAAGCAAGAATTTAGTGATGCCAAGGGAAAAAGTTCGTAAGTTCGTATCCGCTTCTGACGAACTACAATCTATTGGCTTCATCCCACCTCATGATGATGACGCGACGGAAGACAGGAGCTGAGAAGTTGGCTTGGTATGTTTACATGTCTGCTTATGTGCGTACACAGTGTAGAGTGATGATTGATAAAGTTAGATTTATTTATCATACGTTGTCGCAGCAATTCAAACGAATGTAAATTCCAGGACAGGCCGTCCTAACCCTGCTCGGCTATTGCTAGAATTCTCCTTGCGCTCTCCAGTCTCTCACTGTCGGCGTTCCTTTTTTTACTGGTCATTTTCTCAGTGTTTTCACGTAACCTTCCGTCCGTTCTCGTGAGTTCGTCCGTCCTGACCGGAATGACAAGGATTTCTCTCTCTCCCTTCTCGAGTTTATTGGCAGTCAATTGCAATAGTTGCATAGCAAGGCGGTTGCCGGCTTTCAATACTCCGCTGCGTCTTTCCCATAATTTACCAACAATGATAGAAGCTATTTCAACTATTTCAGTGTTCGAGAGAGTAGAAACGTCTACTGGCGAAGTCTCAGCGTCACTCAACAACCGTATCAAATTTCTTGTTGTCTCAACAGTTCGCTCGTCCAGTTCGTTCGGCCGCACTATAGGACTAGTACGAAAGAGTCCGAGTGGGTCCACCAGAGTACCCAGTAATGTTCGACCCGATGGTAGCTTTCCACTTCGTTCTCGCATCTGTGACCAAACTGATCGTGAGGATGCACTGATAATTTTAGCTAATTGCTCAATGAAGATTTGCTGCAACGGAGTTTCTTCCTCTGTGGCAAGCAAGTCCAAGAGTTGAGTAGCAACATTTTCTATCGCCTCTGCTCTAGAAGTGTTCTTTCCGAGTAATTCGCCGGACGAAGATGTTGTGTAATCCCCGAACCCAGACACAAGCTGCTCCACTCGGTCATAGTCAATAATCCGGTCAGCGTCGTTCTTATTTGGTCCAAAGATAAACGTCGAAAGGGCACCTCCAGTTCTTTCAGACTTATCAGTCAACAGACGTTTAGAGACATATGGCAAGCATTCTTTGATAATGGAGTAGTTGGGCTCATTGCTGAGGCCAATACCTTCCAGCACCTGACGGGTTGATTTCACGGCAGATTCAGAGAAGGTTACAAACACAACATAGTACAAGCTCTATAACATGGTAAAAATTCATACCGAAAATGACTTAGCGATGTATGCAAAATAGGGAGCTGCAAAAATCAAGAAGGGTTGGCGAAAAAGCGTGAGCCACTTACACATGCGTACGCGAGCAGCGATGTAAACGTTGAATTGAAACATTTGGCATAAACTCACGAATTTGAAAAAGGTTGCCTTTTTCTGCAGTCAGATCTTGCAAGTCCGCAATGACTCTTGAATCAACAGGAATTCGGACCCATGAGGAACCAAGTAATGGGAGCACGGTGAAAACACTCATTCCCACCGTAAGCATAAACTCACTTGTTCACATTGACAGCTGCAGCTCCACCTCCCTTTGTCCAAGCCCCATAAATTTCAGCCAAAGTATCCACAACTCCCGAATCTTTTATGAGATCAGACTTATCCTCCGGGATGAACCCCAGCAGCAATAAATCCTTCGGTATCTCCTCGTAATCCGCGCTGGTCAAATGCGCCACTGGATTCAGAATTATATAGTTGGCAACAACGTAAAACACACTGAAGAAAAAATCGCTACCCAACCCGTTTTATTCGTAAAAACTCACTGTGCTCAATCAAAGTAAGCTGCAAATCTGGTTCGAGACGAGTGACCATTCCCCAATCCAAAATGCACAATCTTCCATCTGTCGTTCGGAGTAAATTTCCTGTCACGAAGAATGTACGGAAAGTTAGCAACCATGGCGCCACATCCACAATCAAACACGCGTCAAGTTCGAAAATCGTACCGGGATGAGGATCACAATGGAGGACTCCGGTCTCCAACATCATGGTCAAATAGGTATTCATCGCAATACTACACAAAATCGTAACATCGCCCTTTGCACTGTTATCCAATCTCTCTCCGACGACCCATTCCGTGGTCAATACCTTCCGCGTGGTGAATTCGTCCAAGACGGGAGGGCTAAAGACCACTCCCGCCAGGGGTGTGGCTGCGATCCCTTCCATGAAAGATTTGGCATTGACAGCTTCTTGTATGTAGTCCAGCTCGTCGACAAATCCTCTGCCCCATGTATCAACGACTCCTACCAGATCCGTGTTGAGATTGAAGGTGCGTTTGAGAAAGGGCGCCACTTCGCGAATGAGGTGCATATCTAGCGCTATTTGCTTCATGATGTTGGGTCGTTGTACTTTGACGGCCACTTCTGTCGTGGACCCATCGTCATTTCGGACGGTGGCGCGATAGACCTGTCCTAAACTCGCGGCGGCAATGGGTTCGTTGGGAAAATCGACAAAGACGGAAGGGATGGGACTTCCTAATTCATTTTCAATGATTTCTCGAGCTTCGTCGGTGGAAAATGGGGGTACCTGATCTTGTAATGTTTTGAGTCCTCGGACGTAGGCGGGGCTGAGGAGGTCGGTGCGGATGGACAAGGATTGTCCTATCTGTGTATGTGGATTGATGAGATTGAATCAGTAACGACCGGCAACGCAACTCGTGATAAAAAGGTTCCGACTTTGTTTGAATTTGTAAACAATCCTCGGATACATCGAATCAACCAGTGCATCCTGCAGCTGTCGCGCAACAGGTCATTGTCCTCACCTTTATAAAACTGGGTCCCAACCTAGTCAATAGCACGCTCAACTCCTCGGCCCTCCTGTCGGCATTGGTCTCCAACTGCCCCCTCGCCCAATCGAATGCCAGTCCACTGAAAAACGCCCCGCTGAGCAGCGTCACCTGCAATCCTCGGAAGACGACTTCGACAAGACGCGAGTCAAAATATCTTCGCGCCGAAACGGGATCGTACTTGTTCATCGGGTAGGGCGTGGAGGGCGGCGGCGAGGAACCGAGGGTGAAAATACCGGCGATTATGGAATAGGTTACGATGGCGGTGAGTAGGATGACGAGGGAGGGCGGTGCGTTGATTGTGGCCAGGAAGGGAATTGTGGAGGTTACGGTGGAAAATAGTGGATGTAGGAATGCGTCGATGGCTTCCAACGATGCGGTTGCTGGGAGCAAGTCGCTAGAGATTTGTGGTAGGTGAATTTTGTCAATGATTGCTTCGAGAGAAAGGTCGGAGGGTAGCTTTGGAATGTCCACTTTCATGTCGTGGAGAAGCGAAGACACGTCAGGAAAGGCGACGTTCACGTTCACGTTCAAATTCGCGTTGTTAGTCTCTGCCATGGTGTCCACCGCGGGAGGAGTCGAAACGGCCTTGGAGACAGCCCTGGAAGCCTTGTCGATGAAAGCATTGTCGTAGCTCAGTTGAGATAATTGATCGGAGAGCGACGAGTGCAGACGAAAGGTTTTGGTATGCGATGTGAATTGAGGTGGAGCGAAGGCAAACGCCGACGCCTTGTACAGAAGAACGGCGATTGCCACCGCTGATATTCGATAGATCATGGCAAGTATGTAATGCTTGAAAAGATGTTGTTGCCGTCTTAGTCACAATCACTGACCTATCAAGGTAAACTTGCCAAGCTTTATGCCATCGCCATAGTGAATGGTGATGTGGCAGACGAACATGTGTGGAACCTTGTCGTCCGTCAAGAGGAGAGCGTGCATGTCTGTAGGTGTTATTGTACGATACTATAATATATTGTAAATACATCATTAGTACAATACAATAAAACGTGTTGTGCGCGTGGATTTGGATTTGTATTGTACACTTCTTACCTACGCGTTGGCTGACTCACGGAGAGAATCCTTTTTACAATGACTGTTACTCTCCACTGCGACTATGACCATGTTTGAACTTGGCCATAAACATTATTGCCATAAACCGGTAAGGTATCCGTTGATGTCCCTTTACACAACCCCGCCCAGAGTGTCCGGACCTAGCGTCTAGAGACACATCACTGACACATCATCACTTCGTCATCGCACAAACATGTGTATGTTGTTATTATTGTGTTTATGTCAACCGGTGCCCCTCGCTTAGCGACAGGCACGATGGCACGGAACGACCGCGACCGCCGTCACAACTTGTACGAGCGTTACGACGCCATTCTACCTTCCTCGTCACCGACAAAACCAAAGTCCACTTACGGAAGCAGCCCCCGCGGAGAACGACGAATCATAGAATCTCATTCCTATCGATCGTTCAACTTATCATCGTCCAGTAGGCTTCGCAACAGTGCTTCCTCATGGGAAGACGATATTGCTGCCCACACAAGAAGAACGCACTCGTCCTCGAATTTCCATGTTCATAATGACGCGCCATCACACATGCAGTCATGGCAGCGGACGAATCGATGCATCCTCTACCTCGCGGCGTTAGTGCTATCGGCCTTCACCTACATGACAATATTTCAACAATCTTCCAACACTTCGCAACATCCCAACGCGGAAACGAAGCTCACCAGAATCGGAAATTCCTTCGTAATCATGCCGCAATCCTCGCCGTCCCACGATCGACCCGCACTCGCCGACTCCAATTCTAAAACACACGCTCCCCCCAAACCGAAAGAAAACATACTCGCCATCCTCGCCGAAGAACAACGCTCGCGCAAACGATGGAATCCATGCAACCCCAAATACGAACTCGAACGACACGAACACGAACCCCGCCACGGAGACATTTGCCGCGTCAAAGGCGGGATAATGGCCTTCTACGAATGTCCCCAGGGATGTCACGGGACGGACGGAAATCCGCCCTACTGCGCGCTTGATTCAGAGAATCGGAACGGGCCGGAAAAACCGTGTCGGGCGAGGAATCCGACGGCGGAGCCGGAGTATCGTTGCGATGATGTGGGGGTTTGTGTTTTGGCGGTGGGGAGGCCGGAGGGACAGTTTAAGGGGACGGGACAGTATTATGACGAATCTTGCGATGGAATGTGCGGAGATCGGTATAACCACGCTGCGGGGAATGACGCGAAAGTGGACTGTAATACTGATTGGGATTGTTCCTTGGCGGGGATATGTTTGCCAGAGACAAAGACTTGTTTGTGCGATTCTTGGGCAGACGGGACGGATTGTTCCTATCTCAAGTTCCAACCCGTGGATAAATATCGTTTGGGGTATATCAACGAGCGACATTCCTCTTGGGGCGGCTCCATTGTTTATTCTACCATTGATCAAATGTATCACATGTATGTTTCCGAAATCATGTGTAAAATCGATCCCGATGTGAGAAAACGATGCGGCTTGGGAGGATGGCAGACGCATTCTCGTGTCGTCGTTGCCAAATCTGTCAACGTTGATGGGCCGTATCAGCGCGACGGGATCGATGAAGAAGAGGTCGTGCTGCATCCCGAACATCACAATCCGAGTATACACGTGTCATCAACAGGAGACTGGCATTTATTTTCCATATCGGGATCGTCCGGTCCTATCGAAAGAATGATTTCCAGAGATCAGGGCAAAACATGGAGCGAACCTATAACAATATCTCCACGTCAAAATCCTGGACCCCATTTAAGACCCGACGGATCGACCTTCCTCTTCTACCGTGCAGACGGAGTGGATCTTCCATCACCCACATGTTCTGACGAAGCTATTTCTCTACAAATCTGTCCCGTAGCTCAAGCTTGCCATCCCCCAAATGATATTCCACTCTTTGGACACACGGGAGAAGATCCCTCTGTCTTTGTCGACCATCGAGGGAATTATCACATGCTATTTAATGCTTTGCCTTACAAATGTGTTCCTAAATTTCAGCAAGGTGGACATGCATGGTCAAAAGACGGCGTAAACTGGAGTGATCGCCCTCGTGTAGGAGCATTTGATACAACAATCCAATTCACTGACGGAACAAGTATCAAGTGTGAACGGAGAGAGCGACCACAAATGGTTCTTGGCACTGATGGTAGACCTCTTGCCTTGGTCACGGGTATGACTGGATGCCCAACAGGTTTAATGTCAACATTTAATGCTGAAGTAGCATTGAATAGTGGTGATGCAAGATTCTATCGAGGCGGAGACGATTCTTTTACTTTGGTCCAACTTGTAGGCAACTGATCATACCCGTCTCAATGTTCAACTCACAACTTGCATCCGTTGGATGGAGGAATTATGATTGATTAAAAATAATTTATCCACACTGATCACCTTATCAAAACACATTTTATGATCGGGCTATGATCTTTATCTTCAGCAGAGTGAACAGTCTACTCAGACCAGTTGATAATTACAAGGACTGGTCTGTTATTGATGTCTAAGACTAGGTTTAAGCCTGTCTCCATGCATATCATTTTGAACCCCTAAATTCCCTCCTTTTGTCCTGGAGTCATCTGGGTATGCACTTTGTCTCTGGGCAAAAACGATTCCATATCATCGAAATACTGAGTTTGGGTACATGGTGTGAAGACATGTCCTCGCATCATCACAGCATCCATCAATCCATCACCGCTCACACTGTCTCATTAGTTTTGCTGATATTTCAGAATTCATCCAACCGCTTGCAGTCCAGTGGTTGTATGGTTATTCGGCAATACAGACATTGGGATTGTCCGAGTTGACAATGTGGTAAGTAAATGTATTTCCAGTATTTTTTTCATGATGATTACCAGTAATGGAAATTAACATAAAGAATTAATATCAATTAGGATTGCAATTTCTTTTTTGCAGAGTCAAAGTACTGGTCCTCAGATTGCTAGTATACCTACTGATCACTTCCTTGATAATATCAACTTCACAAATAAATGCATTTTCATTCTCACATTGCATGATACCTCATCTGACACCAACCTAATCATTCCATTGATCTGGAGCTGCCAATTGATGATGCCCAAAGCCTTCTCAGTGTTTTGGTGATCAATTACCATACATCCTCCTGAAAGATCATGATGGATGAGAAAGGCTTTCTTTCTCACACCATTATCCATAAGAACATGAATGAGACTGTTGATATGCTTGCTCACCCATGACTTTGTCAACAAAATAGTCCATTGCTTCAGACGACGGGGAACAAAATTGGACAGTTTATCATCTAGAGAAGTGCAACACAGAACCTCTGCCCTTAGCTCATCTGCAGTGGGCAAAAAAGAACCAATTTTCTGCAGAGAACTTGACTGAAGAAGAGAAGGTCCGCAACGGATATGTCTTTCATTCCCTCACACAGAATTATGAGTGCTTTCAATAAATGCCCTTGACTTACATAGAACTGCTCAGCAGGTGAAGGCTTTGGTACAACACAGATATCTTCATCAGAGTCATGGGTGAGGTTTACTAATATAGTGGAAAGTTGACCAGTGTCAGTCATTGTCGGCAATGCAAGATGCTAGATGTCAAATCCATTGCAATAAAGAAAGCACTGCATATAAATGCTGCATATATCACAAAAAATAGATGTCATTGAGTGCAAACTTCAATTCAGGGAAAAGAAGGGGGTCTGCATTTAGGTATGCAGCTTTTTACTTGCAAGGGCGGAGTCAAAGGGTGCAAGAAATTTTTGCATACCCCAAAATTGGATCATCATAACCCATATTTTGCAGTAGATGTGCAAAAATTGATGCCTGGAGACATGGCTTTAGACCGTAAGAATATTCCAGATTTGTCACATGGTTTTATCCCAGTTACAATGCAAGACCAACAGTTCTTTAATTTGTGATGGGCTAAATTTTTGACCATGATACATTGCAGCCTCATACTATATCCATTGCAGCTTTGATGAGACTATGTACCCATAAGCTGAACAAAATTTCATGCAACAACAAGAAATAGAGATTTAATTGTTCCATAGACCACAATGCCAATGGTTCAAATGATAATCTCCTTGCCGGATTACTAGCACAATTGTGGGTGGTAAATGACAATATGTGTAATGGAATCACAAGACATTTTGAAGTCTACTATGGATGAGAGACAATGATGATGTTTAAGAACATTCCAATGTCACAGAAGAGGAAGATTTGGCTTTTTCCTATCTCATGGAACAGTTCCGAGCCCTGGCAATGATGCAGGGAATGTTGCACCAGGGGAGGCATAGGGTATGGTGACCTTTTCTCTGCCACCAAACTGGTAGCACTGCCATCTCACCAAAATTCACTGACAAGGGTGAGTGAAGTGAAATTATATTGATGGCCATCATTTTGAAGGCAATACCATAACAAGAAAAATGGGAGTTCCACTAGCAGGTCCATGAGGAAGCTGATACTTGGAAGAGGTCCACACCCCAAGCTAAAACTTGAAAGTACATGGTGCTGTACACAAAACTCCCCTTCCCTGATATAGTTCACTTGCCTGGGAAATGTTTTGACCTAATGCAACCCCAGAATTTCAAGGCAAGTAGGATTTTGGGTTGAATTTTTGCTAAGAAATGCCCCAAACCTTGTTGTTCTGACCTCTAACTCCCTGTAAAGGGAGCAAATAGAGTCCCTGTCATGCTTCTGTATAGCATTAGAAACAGCACAGGATGCTGGATGCTGCTGCCCATTATACTGAGCTGGCAAACGGAACACTGTCAAAGCACAAAATGATCCAACTTGCTGTGTCAAGCTAAGTGGTATGAATCCTTCTACTAGGAGTGCTATATCCTAGACTTCTACCTTGCCAACTTTCTTGTCATGGCCATATAGCCCCAACAGCAGTGAGAGCACATCATAATGAGAATCATGGCTGGCATCCATGACATTTTCCCCTGCATGCCAAGGATGATAAGGGCCCACTATCCAGAAAGAAATGTCTGAAGCTTTGATACTTGGGCAGTCGAAAAAGACATTCTAGGCTTCACTTTCAATGGCGATGTAGACACAAAGACTCAGCAGCCAGTTTAGGACAGATGCAACTTTCCTTCTAGTTCATCATACGTGGATTCAGTCAAAAGGGAATAACAATGTGGGCAACCGATTCTCTGAATTGGAGTCAGTGGTAGCAAAATTGCGTGGATTTCTCTACATCCCAAGTGTGTAGGTCTCCTGATGCACTGCTCTGACTATGACCCCCCCATAGTTTTCCTACACCACAATGGGATAAATTTGTATTCTGGTAACACACAAATTTCTCAGTTTTATGAGTAAAGGTGATGGATGAAGACCTATCCAGGGGAAACCCTATAGTACCTAGAGCGATTTACAGAAATCACGGATCAAAAAATCTCAGATAAGCGTTAAATTTATGTCACAATTCAAATTTGCATTGCGTGTCACTCAGGCAAGCAGATCATGCCAACAGCCGAATTTTTTAAGCTGGCAATGCTCAACGCAAGAACAAGATTAACTTAAAAATTCAAATAGCCCCTTTCTTATCAAATAAACCCAATCGGTTTTCTTTATTCGAAGGAGAGGGCCACGTAAAAACCGAACTGGCATGCTCATATGAGTGCTCCCTCGCTCCGGCCTGTATGCTGCCTGTATGTTTTGTACCACTCTGGGAGTACCATAACAAGGTAATATTTGTCAGCCTCCAGCCGCTCGCTTGACTTCTCTCGGCGCTCGACCATGACAATACCTCCAATTATGTCTACTTATTCCTGGTGGTGTTGACGGCGGCGGAAACCTGGGAAAGAACAACAGAAATCGGCAATCAACAGAGTTACGGAGTCACTCGATTCATGCTCTTATCGCTTTGTCGGTGTACCCTGCTGGCTATGTTTCGCGTCTGCCTCTCTCTCGTGTGAAACAAAGTACTCAACACTCCGCATCAAATCATCCGAAAATAGAACCATAATCTAAAAAATGGGAAACTGTATGGCCAACCGCTCCTTGGGGGCGATGCACGCCAAGAATCCCAGGAGAGCAAAACGAAAACCCGCTTACGACCAAGAAGATGCACCCACCATCGAGACCTCTTCCATCGCGGACCAATATTCATCAACCAACTCTCCTCCTTGCTCTCCGCTCAAAGCCCAAGAAATTGACGTCACCAAGCAAGATGGGGCAGTACGCGCAGACTCCCCGCTCAGAGAAGGAAGCGACTCCGCGTCCTGCAGCTCCGATGACTCGGTGGACACGATAGAACAACAACGAGAAGAGGGGCAACAGAAGCTGCGGGAACTTGTCATCGCCGGCGCTAGCGCTGGAGCTATCGATTGGAAATCTATAATATCGCTTGCGGAAGATTTGCACAAGAAGGAACAAAGATTATTGACTTCGTACAAGAGCTCGCATTATCGATCCAGGGGAGTTGGTGCATTGTCATTCGGCGGTGGCGGCATCAACGAATACACGTCCATCGGGAGGAGGAGCAATATTTCTAGGAAACAAGCATTTTTTGAATTGAGGAGTAAACGTCGAGAATACGCACGAAGAAAAAAGTTAGAGAGTGTGGGCTCCTTTTCAGTGAATTTGTTGTTGTATGGCACTGACGAATGTACAAATTATGGCGGGGATGGTCTAAGCAGCAACGTGCAGGGTGATGATTCAGTTGATGCCGATGAAAGCGCTGAAGTGGCGGACCAGATGGAGATTTACGAAGACGAAGAAAATGCGTCATTATCTTCCCATTCCAATAAGTCAGTCGCTATCGAGTCCAAGAGACCAGGTCAAAAGAATCAACGCAATGCGTCGTCACCAATTGTGGAAGGAAGTTTCCTTGCGGCGACATCTATGTATTCACCATTGAATTTTGACGAGGATGATGAAGAAAGTAGTGAAAGTGGCGATTCTGAAGGTTCTAGCTCCACGATATCGTTCACTGGCATTGAGCTAGAAAGAATTCAAAGCGGCTGGGACGACGATGATGGATTGGTTACTATTCACGAAGACGCTAGTGTACATATGTGGTAACAAAGTTAAGTTTAAACGACCGGAAGACTTCCATTTTCCAAGGCTGACTTGTGCTCTTCATGTTTAACGTGTACTAAGCCCAGACACATTTTACTCGGCGGGGCCTGTAGTTCTTGGGAAGTTCTTGGTCTGGCGCAAGACATCTGCTCGCAATTCAGTTGGGCCTGTGAGAGCAGAGCCAAACTTATGACAAGTATTACATGATCTGCCCTTAAAGCGATGAATGATAAATATTTTTGCTGGTGTACATTGAGAGTATTTTTTCGTTTTATGGCGCCATTCAGCACAAAATACCCAACAGATTTTGTGATAATAAAACCCGGCGGCTGAGATTACTAGACAAGCCTGACTTCTTAAGGAACCCGGTGGTGTAGACGGACAAGGAGAAATGGCGTTCACGCGACGTCGCCAATACCAGAACATTTGTCCAAGTTTCTGTGCTTAAGTATTTTAATATTAGTGTGCTTCACGAAATTGTTAAGGTTAATTCTTGCCATTCTCCGTTTTCTTATAAGCTGGTGTCATGCTCAAACTCCTCGCCTCTGCCGCCCTAGCATGTCCCTCCAGCCCCTCCAATCTGGCCATCCTGACGCTATCCTCCACCATCTTTTGGCTATCCTCTTTGCTATCAATTCTCATCCAAGTCCGGATCCTCAAAAAATTAAACACACTCAATCCCCCCGTGTATCTTCCCGTCCCCCCCGTGGGCAAGGTGTGATTCGGCCCGGCACCGTAATCTCCCAAAACCTCCGCAGCATGAGTTCCAATGAACAATCCTCCGTAGTTGGCGCATCGTTCTCCGACCTCCTGAGAATTTTCGGTCTGAATTTCCAAATGCTCCGGGGCAAGTCGATCGCTCATGGCGATGCACTCGTCCATGTCTTTGCATAAAACGGAAAAACTCTGCTTCAATGCCTCCATGGCAGTAGATCGATTTGGCTCTGGCAAACATTCCACCTGGCTTTCAACCTCTTTGTCCACTTTGTTTATGATCTCCTCGTCCGTACTTACAAGGATGGCACGTGCGACGACATCATGTTCCGCCTGAGCAATCAAATCGGCCGCAACGATTTCAGCGTCGGCCGTGTTGTCGGCAATAACTAGCACTTCCGATGGTCCGGCGAGCATATCGATACCACAGTGGCCGTTGACGATGGACTTGGCAGCGGTGACCCATTTGTTTCCCGGTCCAACAATGACATCACACGCCGGAACGGCGGGGATGGTTGCTCCCTCGCCATTGTGGGCATCGATGCCGTAAGCCATACATCCAATGGCTTGAGCGCCTCCGACGCAGAGAACGACATCGGCTCCGGCGACGTGTGCGGCAGCGAGGGTAATGGGTGCAGGACGGGGAGAGGCGAGAACGACGTATGGACAGCCGGCGGCGCGGGCAGTGACGACAGTCATGAGGACAGATGAGGGAAGCGGGTAGCGTCCTCCTGGTGCGTAGCATCCGGCGGCTGTGGGTTGGCAGTGTTGAAAGCGAAATGAGTAATGTTTTCGTCATGGAGATTCCCAACCTCTCATCTATAAATACAATCTGACATGCCATCCGCATGCCTCCTGTGACTTCTTCAGATTTCATGATTGATTGACATAAAACGAGACAAACAAAAATGGTTGCCAAAACAATGACAGCAAGAATCGAAATGAGTGCAAGGTTCCGAGATGTGACCGATAACCGTCCTCGTTGAAGCACACGCACGACAACAATTCAAAATGGCATCCGAAAACACATACGATTATCCAATCCACGTAATCTCGAAAAATCAGTCCCATGAAACCCTACAACCCACCTCGACAAGGACTAACGGTGTGCCCCGCCTTGCCCCCCGGAATTCCCACCTCCACATCCGTAACGCTCCTCCGCTGGGCCTCCGCAAAAGCCCGAATCCTCCCGTGAATCCTCAGCAAGGTCCCCCTCTCCTCTTCGGACAACGAATCAAAGGCCTCTTCGCACTGCCGGCGCGATACCACGTAGGATGAAGTGGCAGCGGGTATATCGCCCAGACGGTGGGCCACGTCGAGAAGCTTGGACGGGGAGACGGTGGCGCCGGACGAGAGCAGTTCGTCGAGGATGGCGCGGGATTGGGAGAGGGCGGTGGGATCGACGGGATCTTTGATTTCGAGTTGGATTTCGGACGGGGTTCGGCGGGTCAGCATGCTGAAGGATCGGGTTTCAATTATTGGGAGGAGGAGGCTTGTAATCAAGAGACACTGACGCAGTGGTGGCATTCAGTGGAGAGTCGAGGCAAAGTGCAGAGCAGTGGAGAGTGATCTGCTAGAGCTACTGCTAGTGTAAGTTCCAGGTGGATTGCCTCGGGACATTCGCAAACGAACGGGGTATTGAATTGTCGCGGGGCATAATTTTTTCAACACACTGGGCACAGAAGGTGAGGGAAAGAAGCATTATAGACTTACGGCAGTGAAATATAAAAGTTATTCAATTATTATTTACAGCAAACTACATAGCTGTGTATAATTGTACTATATAAATTTCTGCCTCTTACAAATCATTCATTTCATTGTCAAGTGACTGTTGGTTGCTGGACTCATCATCAGAATCATAAACAAATACCTCCTCTTCTTCCTTCCCTCCAGCATAGTCCTCCACAGATGTTACCATCATGGTCACAGTTGGAAGGTACTGTTTCATCTTCCCAACAACAGGCATATTTGTTGGCCAAATTCCCCATGTAATTGCAACACCACCCTCGACAAACTTGAAGGGCAAGCGAACAATTTGAGGGGTCCCTTCAATCCACTCATCACGAGAGGGGTATGTCTTGGCCACATAGTTTGTGACCTGCTGGGCACGAGCTTGAACCCGGTTTGAATTCTTATCCCAACTAATGCCCATCTGCTTTTTGAGGGTAATTTCATCACTCCACCACTTCGGAAAGCCAAAGAGCCATGCCAACTCTTGACCTCCAGGCAGAACTCTTGCAGAGTGGAGAAAATTTTTAGACAGAGCAGGAGAATGCACATCAAACCAGATGATGTGCTTGTTGTTCATCTTGTGGTGGTAGGGAACATAAGGGCATCGGAAGTCAAAAAAGGGGCTGAGAGCCTGTACAAACAAGTTCCCAAAAGCAGAGGCAAGCTTGGTGGTAGAGACAGCCTCTTTTTTGGCAGGAGCTGTAGCAGTGATGGGAGCAGCAGAAGGTACCGGTGACTTCTTGCATGCAGGCTTTGGGGTTGGCATTGTGGCAGCTTCAATTGCCACGTCCTCAACTTCGCCTTCTTCTATCTCTGTATCTTGGGATCCAAGAGAGATGGACGAAGCTATGGATGCAGCGTAGGATTCGTCTT
>JALLPD010000349.1:0-17723 GCA_036940065.1 Cyclotella cf. meneghiniana
CCCCTCCTCCTACTCTTACTCCTCCCCCTCCTCCCCCTCCTCCCCCTCCTACTCCTACTCCAGATCCAACTCCCACTTCTTCTCCTCCTACTCCTACTCCTACTCCTACTCCTACTCCTACTCCTACTCCTACTTCTTCTTCTCCATCTCTTCATCCTCCTTCTCCTACTCCTCCTATTCATATTCTTTCTATTTCTCCTCCTTCTATTCCTCCTCCTCCTTTTCTTCCTCCTCTTATTCCTCCTTCAGTCATTTTTTTCACATTTGAGAGGTACAGGTAGTTGTATGTTTTTGCAAATAATTTCCTGCTAAATTGCACAAAGATGTTAGTAAATGATTATTATAGGAATTACCTACAAATTATCAGCCTAATAAGTCTTCAACTTGAAAATTCTATATTGATAGTGTCAGTCTGGCTGCATGCCCTGTTAATCTTTAATTGACTGCAAAGGAATTGCTTTTGGAGTAAATCAATAGCCTCTGACCAGACTTTGTGTTGGTTATATTTTTAAAATGACAGCAAAATTTGTCTTGTAGATTTATCCATAGCCATTTCCAGTCTTTGCCTTCCTAATATTTTTAAAACAACTGCAAACACATGGCTTATATGCTCGAAAAATTGCCCATAGCAGAAATTGACTAGTGCGGGATTGAAAGATGTTTAACTCTGCATTTCTACATAATTCTACAATATTTCCACATCAAGTTTGTGCCCCATAATGCGCATCACATCAGTGATTCAGAATGATTTGAGTCATATCTCCAAGTCGCTCGAATAATTGGGGCGTAATAAAGGAACCAGAAAGTTACTACTAGTTGAGTCCCCAATAATACATATTGACATTTTTCTCAAAATTCTCGTGAATTTGTTGTCAGTCAAGAACTTGCATGTTTTTCATTTTTTGTCAAGAAAACATGCAACTTGCCAATTTTTTTTATGGAACTTAAAGTAAAAAAGGACCAGTTTAACTGGAGCACTGGGTGCGTGCCGTAATTTTAATCCAAACAGTTCCAAATTATTTTTTGAAGCAAATAAATGGATATTTTGTTGAAATTTGGATGAAAACTATTGCGTGATTATATATTTCATGTCGCACTCTTTTCTAAAAAATATGGCAGGCAACAGGATTCAATACTCTGCTCTTGTCTGTCCATCACCCCCAGTGAAAAATGACTGGCTTTTGTGGTGAAGTACTTGGACATTTTTTTGACATTGGGAACAAAATCAGAGTAGAAACACACTTTGGACAAAAATAAAGCCATGTCAGATATGACAACTTTTTCCATTTTTTCTGTGTTTGTAAGAAAAAATCACAAAATCCATCATTTGGAAGATGTGTGTGCTGTAATTTGTCTATTTTCATCCGAATTGTTCCAAACTATCTTTACCCTGATTTCATTATGTATTCAACTTGAAACTTAAAAAATATATTGTTGGCCGATTGAACTGCTCAATCAATTAGTCAATATACTTCATTTAATTAGTGATTAATTGAATTGTTGATACATTTTTACAAATGACTTAATAAATTTAACCAATCATTTATTAAAATAATTAACCTTATTATCTCCTCCTGTGCATACTCAGCATGAGCACAGCACAACTCAGTGAAATGACATTCCCTCCACAACAACCATAATTCATCCATCTGATACACCATTCCATCATCGGAATATGGTCATTAAGGGAGAGGAGGGCAGCTGCATATTGCTGCCACGTATAAGATGTCATTTTTGTCATGCTTGTCAGCAATTGACAAGATCCCCCATATTTAAACCATATAACCAAGGGCAGTAACCAGTGTCCATGAGCACATGGTGAGATTCCCTTCTGTTTGTCTTTTTTCAACTTTTTCAGGTTTTGTCCCTTGTCCCAACCATACTCCATCAATATCTTGGCCTCCTGACTGAAGCAGATGATTTCCATATGGAGACCCTAATAAATAAAACAGCATTAATTAGCCCTTCTGAATGAAAGGTGAGATACTTTTCTTCAATTTTGTCCATTTCACCAGACACCATTTATTCTTCAATGAAAATGTTAACCTCCCATCAAAGCCATGATGGCTATCTTTC
Source organism: Cyclotella cf. meneghiniana (assembly GCA_036940065.1). Classification (NCBI taxonomy): domain Eukaryota; phylum Bacillariophyta; class Thalassiosirophyceae; order Thalassiosirales; family Thalassiosiraceae; genus Cyclotella; species Cyclotella cf. meneghiniana. Next base: position 2,077 of record JALLPD010000349.1, read on the forward strand.
ACACAAATTTCCTCTTGAGATTCCACAACAAATGAAACACCACAAACCCATTAGCAGTCAGAGCTTGCAATCCCAAGGGGAGATACCTCATCCTTCCATCTGTTCATTCTGCACCACATCATTTCATTATTTCAATTTATCTATACCCCTCACATCTGTGTCATCATCAGTATCTCTGACCCCAGAATCCATCTAGAGATGTCCCACCAAAGTTCCAATGCAAGAAAAATCAACCAGATCTCTTATTTTTTCACATCATACTATTTTTCTACATTCAAAATTAAATTGTAATCCTCCCATCCACACCATCATGCATCACCAATCAGTATCAAGTGTGCTTCTTGGAATACTTCTTTCTAACCATATCTTGTATGGGTTTTTAGTATCATTTTCACAACCATGCCTGCTCTCATCTCAGATAAAAACTGGAAAGAGAGAGAGAGTGACAACACAACGTACAGCTCAGAACAATGCCAGTCTTCCAAAAGTGATGGACAACAATCAATCAGATGAGAGTAAGTGGGCTTTTATATTGCTGGTGATGATGAATTAGGTTGCTAGGGTCACAACTGGGTGTAATCTTGCAGGTGAGGTGGTGTCTGTTGGCAACATTTCAGTTTGTACCCTTTTTTACCCTTTACCCCAAAATTGTGCCGCATACATACTGGTATGTATTGTGTGCAATCTGGCAATTGGTGAAAAATGTGCTTGTATGTTGCCCATTCACTTGTATGGTGTTACTTTGTATGAGCACATTTTTTCACCAATGGCCACATTGCATGCATTTGGTGCCAGAATATATGGGATACAATGTTGGAGTGCATTGTACAAAAGGGTGCTATATTATCTATACTCATCTGATGCTTTTCAGGGGTCTTTTGGTGGTGATTGAATTCGTTTTGATTTGTGTTATTTATTTTGTTTGTGTGAGTATAGTGTGAAAAATGTAGCATAAGGGAATCCCCATTCCCCTTTTAGAGAGGTAAAGGGTTAGAATGGTGACTAGCTTGTAGGTTTAGAATTATTTTTTGAAGATATCATTAGCTGGAAAATTATCTTGACCTTAAAGTACTATTAAAATATGTGACTAGTGATATCATGAATCTTTTATATTTCAAATCTAATATCTTTGAGTTTCTTTTTTATGTCAATACTATGACCTTGCTCTGTACATTTACTCATTACAGTATTTTCATTAAAAGATAATCTTCAAAGAAAGAAATTATCTTAGATTATTTTATCATGTACATAGCAAGACCTCAACATGCCATGGCAACTTATGCTATAATGACCACCTCATTCAATAAATTTTACAGGTATTCAAGCATACAAACTTTGTTTGATTTTGACATTCAGGGCCAGTCTAATGTAACCCTCGGAGGGGATTCCTGCAAGTCAGAACGTACCTTTTTCATCGGGGATCGTGGATAGAGGTAAAGTGTATCGAAGTCATCATTCCCGATGAGAGCATAGGACGCTCCGCAAAGACGATAACTATCGGTTGGATTCGCGGAGGCAGTAATTCAGTCATATTGACTGATTTCAGTCACATCTTATCCTGTGAAAAACTCGTTGAATACTCCTTATTCGATAATGAAGATGTAGATGATTCTTGGAAAGCAGATGTTGCTCTTTTTGTTTCCGCTGAAGTCGTGCCACTGAACACTCCAGTTTTGAAGATATTTACCATCCCAAGCACCACTCATTTGTCAGTTTGATACATACATCTCATATTTTTTTTCCTCACCGAAGCTGTTGGTGATTTTCTGGTAATTTTTTTACATACGAACGATGTCAAATCTCCGTGGACGACGCACTGCAAACAGCAAGCTTCTTGGTGAGGGATCTGTCTGCACTGTGCTCCTCCGCAAACTACATCCCCAAGATGTTGTCAGCCAGGCCTTCCCAAATCGTATCATGACCGATCGCCTTTCTGATTTGGTTGCTCTCAGGCAAGGACAAGGGCGCAGGGCTGGTGGAGGTGTCACAAAGGTCGCAGTGTTCTTCACGACGCCCAGCATTCCTGATGTGGAAGTTTGGGCTGCGATTAGGTTCACGAAGGTTGTGACGAGTTGTGACCCATCCAAGGTCTTTGCTCCTGCCACCGCATCTACGACAGCTGCATCTACAGCCCTGCCAGGCATGACTGGTGTCGATCGTGAAGGCCTTCATCTCACAAATGACCTGGATGAAGACATTGCCAGGGTTCGTGAGTTAGGACTCACAGTCGACGACGATCATGAGCCAGCCGAAGAGAACATGCCAAGTACATGTAACAACTTTGTGATGGACCCAACAACCAGCCTGTATGAAGGACAGAAGTGGAGCTGGGATGGGCACTGTCAACGAGCTCTTGCAACCTCAACGAAGCAAGCTCCAACATTCCATGGAGGATGGCAGCCCAGTGACGATGACCTCTTCAAGGGTATCACAAAGCTCCTCCCCATGGATTGGTTTGAGAAAGTTCTTGTGCCTGGCACATCTAAGAATCTCATGGATGCTGACGAGCCAGAGACAAATTTGGGAGAGATGTTGTGCTGGTTGGGTCTCAAGGGCCTCATGGCTTCCCATGTTGGCTTTTCACAACAAGACTTCTTTAATGGCATGGAGTTCGATGAGCGCCACAACCCATGTCCCTACAAGCTCAACACGTACATCTCCATGCGCCGGATGGAGAGGCTGGATCAGCACATCTGTTTCACTGATCACAAACCACCAGCATTTCTCGACAAGTTTTGGGAAGTACGTCAAATGATTGGTGCATGGCGGCAGAACATGAAGGAACTGTTCAGCCCAGCCTGGGTGGTATGCCTTGACGAGTCGATGAGTCCATGGACTAATTGATTTACATGTCCAGGATGGGTCTTCTGTCCCCGTAAGCCATATCCTGAGGGTAATGAATATCATACAATTTGCTGCGGGGTGACAGGGATATTGTTTGACTTGGAGCTAAGAGAGGGAAAAGATCGCCCGTCGGAACTACCACCGGAAGAATTTTCGGAAGAAGGTCGAACGGCTGGATTACTGCTCCGCCTGACCAAGACAATTCACCACACAGCTTGCTATGTTGTATTGGATTCTGGCTTCTGTGTTTTGATGGCATTGCTTGCATTGAAGAAGAAGGGAGTTTATGGCGGAGCACTCATCAAAAAGCGCCGGTACTGGCCTTCAATGGTTGCTGGGGATGCAATAGACCGACACTTCGACGATAAAGAGGTAGGTGCAGTCGCTGCTGTTGAGGGGAACCATGATGGAATACGCTACAACATTTGGGCAATGAAAGATGCTGGCTATGTAACAAAAATTATGGGCACTGCCTCAGGATTGTTCTATCCAGAAGAGAGGTTGCACACTCGTCGTCTCGAAGGAGGTCAAATGGCATCGTTTCGTTACACGGAGCCGTACTACTTGCATTTCAAGTATCGGCACTTGATTGATGACCACAATGCTAAGCGGCATGCAGTACCAGCAATTGAAACTTCTTTGGTGACTACACGTTGGGCAATGCGGGTCTTTCAGTATCTTTGGGCAACGTCGGAGGTGAACTACTTTCTTGGATGTAAGGCATTCAAGTGGGGTGGTGAAGAGAAGATGAAAGGATTGGAGTTCCGCCGGGCTGTTTCATGGGCTTTGGTCAACAATCCTCATCGTATAACTTCTCCCGAGCAAGTGAGGCGCAGCAGATGCACTAACACTCCCACTACGATGCACAAACTTAGCACTTGTCCTCTCTACACTTCCCGTTGGGCAGGCAATAAATTTGAAATGAAGTCAGTACTCAAGTACAACCAATTCACTTGCAAAGCCAGAGAATGCAAGAAGAGGGTGCGCACCTACTGTGATTGTGCCCCAGGTGAATGGCTATGCAATGTTCACTGGCGGGATCACTATGTGGAAGTCGTGGCTAGAGAAATTCATGCTAACTGAATTCAGTCAATGCTGAAGTGTCATTTTTTTGTGTATCTGCCCTTTGAGATTCTAAAAAGTAGAACATGGAATTACTATAGCCTACCATGCATCAAAATTTAGAGTATTTTGTCTAGTTTAAGGCTCTGCTTAGTTCTAAAAAATCTTGAATATTATTAATGTTCTCAACATGCATAAGGTGACTGAATTCAGTCAATTTAGGGTGCGGAAACAGCCAATATATATTGACTTGTGTGTAACTGTGTGTAAAACAAATCAATCCATGTGCATGCTTCTGGAACAGCGCACATTATTTTTGGATTTGGCAAAGTGATAAAAAATTTTATAATGACTGCACGGTAGTGATGGGAATTTTTATGATATTTTGAAAGCTGTTTATGCTGACGACTACGGTGCTTTCCTTTTTCGCCATTAGATACAACTCAATACAGCTTAACAATGATCACGCTCATCTCTTGTTCCGTCTTGATGACGGCGTTTGTTCATCTGGCCGAGTCAACTCCTGTCACCGCCGACAATCTCAATGACGATAACGATCCCTGCATGCTATATATAGCTGAATCGACAATACCCAACGCAGGCATTGGAATGTTCGCCGGCGTGGACTTTCGGAAAGACCAACTGATCGGGCGAGGAAACTGGGGAGACGCTGCGTTCTCCACAGTCGATCTGAATTGGCACAATTCATTCCCGGATGGCCAGCGCGCCTCGAAGTCACGCGGAGATTATCACTGGCCTCTGGTCAATTACGATTGGACCTCGAGTGGGTTGGGCGTGAGGGATGATGCTCAGGATGCTAGTATTACTGTGACAGGGTTTGGTGCTGTGCCGAATTGCCATTTTTCGTTGTTAAACGTCAAGGAACATCATGTGATGTATGACCTGGCTGGGTTGTCTAGGTATGATTCTGTGAATCATATTCTTTGTGTTTGAGCCTGGAAACGAGATATCCTGCAATCTATTACATCTGTCTTTTCACGTCAGGTATGATTCTCCGGGATCAGGCGCAATCACTCCATTTTTTAATAGAACTAGTACTGCAAGAAAAGATATCGCTGCGGGCTCGGAACTATTTGTCAACTATGGTTCCAAGTGGTTCACGGGCCGAGACGGGTTTGAATTAGTTCCGGTAAAAGATAGTTACACAAAGGCTGGCGAGTTTTTAGACAACTACGGGCTTTTGTTGCTTGGAATTCCCAGAGGTGAAAAGAAATCAGGTAACGATTGGAAGTATAAGCTCAAGGAGAGCGCTTTACTCAATGAGGATGCTCAACGAGACTTTTGGGAGATTGTCAAATCCTTCCCCTATCCATCTCGAGCCAGACAAGCTCTTCCTGGTTCTTACAGAGACGTCGTCAAAGCCATAATCAGAGGGATTGATACAGTCGAGGTTGATAACTCAATGCGACCACTGGAATACCTCAAACAGTATGGAAAATGCGTTGATAATATTATCCCTGGAAACTCTACAATACCCCACGCCGGAAGAGGAGCGTTTGCCACGCGTTTCATTCCAATGGGTGGCTTGGTATCGCCGGCTCCATTGCTTCATTTTGCAGACAAATCAACAATCAATATGTATAATGGGACAAGATTAAGAGGAAAGTACGTCAAGAATGGGCATCAGATATTGAGCAAACAAATTATCCTGAACTACATGTTCGGTCATCCAAACAGCACTCTTCTTTTGCTTCCATACAGCCATCATGTGGCCTACATAAACCACCACTCTAAAAAATTTAATGCTAAAGTCCAGTGGGCAACAAACTTTTCCTTTTTTCACCGCGAAGAAATGTTCAATGAATCTGTCGAAATGTTGGAGAATCGAATCACTGCCGGTCTCATGCTTGAGTACATCGCTATACGTGATATTAATCCTGGCGAAGAGATTCTCATCGATTACGGAGATGCATGGCAACATGCTTGGGATGAGCATGTTCAATCTTGGAAACCGGCTACTCTAGAAAGTGATTATAACAACTTGACGTATTGGACAACGCCAACAAAGGAAGCTGCAAAGACACCATTCAAGAGAGCAGAGTTGTACAAAAATATTCCGATCAAAACAATGGAAGAACAAAAATTGGATCCGTATCCAAGAAATATCGAGTTCGAATGCTATGTTAATCTCGAAATTGGCATTGGGCCCTACTTCGAAGCACCCAAAACTACCCCATTCTACAGAAGAGAATGGGTTGAGGACGACATGAAGGATAAAAATAAAATTAGTCACAGGTGCAATGTAACAGAGAGATTCGACATACCTGGAATCTCTTTTGATGATGACAACCAAGGGAATCGCGATGATCATCCTTATTTGTACACCGTTGAGATCAACCATGCGAGAAAGAAGCAAGGAAAGAAAGTCATTTACGAAGATCATGTGCTCACGGAAGTGCCATACGAAGCAATATCAATGTTCAATATGAAATATTCGAGCGATACGTTTTTGAAGAATGCCTTCCGCCACGAGATGAAATTGCCCGATGATATCTTTCCAAAAGCTTGGATGAATCTGCAATGAATCAGCATATTCAAATTTTAATGACGAGTAAAACTTTATGGACATATCTATACTATTATTTACTAACATACATGCCTACAAAATATTACTTGAACATTCTTTGGCCTTCATTTTACCTCTTCCTCAATTGATCGAGTACCTTACGTAGATTACTATTTTCTTTCTCTAAAGTTTCAACACGCCTAATCTTCGTAGAAAGGGCGATGTTAAGGGCGCCGTTCTCTCTCTTGAGCTCATCGATCTCTTTCTTGAATTGATCATTTTCCTGCTTCAAAATTTCAATTTCTTTTTTTACTTGTATCTCGAGAGTGACAGTGTCATCGCTGCTAACAGGTGCACCGTTTTTTTCAGGTGAAGTTGCCTCCTCCTTGACATTGCTATTAGTTGGTGATTTGTTGTTGAACGAGACTGTACGTTCCTCGTCTTCATCAGAGGTCTCACAAAGATAAATGACTCCCGAATCATTATTTACTGCTGCTGATGCCTCTGTCTCATTGGAAATGTTTTTCTCGGCGTTGCGCCTTGTGTGATTCTGGTTATTCTTAGATTTTTTCGGTGAAGTCCGCGCAGGAGTTCGATGCTTATCTTTCTCGTCATCGGATTCGTCTTCTGATTCGGAATCGTCGCCCTCATAATAATTTGGTCCAATCTAAAACCAGTAACACGCGTATTTAGATGAAGCAGATCACAGATTTCGTGGTAAAAACGCCTCAAATGTACTCACGGGCCGAGATCTCTTTGGAGGGGATTTGGGTAGCATGACATTTCTCGAGTCAGCTGGTTTACATGTCTCACTATCACCAAGACTTAGTGGTTTTCTGTTATTACTTCGAGGCGACGTAGCCTTCTGGCCATTATGTTCCAAACGCCAGATTGTATCACAGCCATATGTCTCCGTAAAAGATTTCTTGTCGACACGAATACTGTCTTTCCCATGTTTTTTGAAAACCAATGAGTATGTGGTGAATTGACTATCATCAAACGACTTGAACTCTGGGCTTGCGCCATCGAATTGTGAAATTTTCGACGTAAGTATTTCCTTTTTAAGGTTAAATTTCGACAAATGATGATTGTAGTACCAGCTAGTTGCCGCTCCAATCATTCTAAAAAGATTTTCGCTGTATTTTTAACACAAAATGTAAGCCCGCGTTTCGGGTTATACGTGTTACAGGCTTGAGCACCAAAGAAAAAAGCTTACCTATGCGTCTCTCCATTCAAATCCTCACCGAAAGCAATGTCTGATGTTGAAAGAAAGACCCGTGGTGAGATGACAAAGATTATTGCTTGGGCATTATTCCCGTGCGAACCTACCCTGTTTCGTTGGATTCAAAGGTAGATTTCCCTCGATATCATCGACCAAGATTGTTAGGCCAGAAGAAAATGTGCTCCCGCCTGCATTCAGGCCTAGTAAGTGGCGTGCGTCAGCCTCACACTTCACAAGCCGGCCGGATTGACGGCTATAAACGTACATGGAGGCGGCTTTCTTCGCCAACGGATCCGTTATTCGACCCCTATCAAAACCAAAAAATAGGCGCAAATTGTACGAATCAGGATGCTCGTATTCACTTTCAAGATTTTGGTGCCAGTCTATCGTTGTACAAATGTTCACTGTTATGACAGACAGTTCTACCAGCCGCGACTGCCAATAATGAAACTTCAAGGCATCTTGTCCCGCAATCCGGAAGTCAAAAGAGCTCGGAATATGTAAGTATGTCTGCGGAATTTCTTTATGCAACGATTTCAGCAGCTTAGTAACCCTGATCTTTGTCAACGCATCAGCAGCTCCTCCACTTCTGTCTTCAAGATTGTCACGGGGTTTATCTATGATGACAGAAAACACGTAAGAGTCGCCGTAAAATTCTTTGCAGATCTCATGAAAATGTTTACACAATCGATCAATTCCAGCTGCAAGGCTTGGATCACTCCCATGTAGAGCGGCACCGTATTTTGAAACACACCGCGCCACGTCATCGTGTTGAGGCTGAGAAAAAAGACTCAACATTTGTTGCTTTAGAGTTATTGGCGCATGACGACTATTCGAAAACTCGAATGCAGGAAGGCTAGGGTCAAACAACGAATGGAAAAAATGATAAGATGCGACGGATAGATGTTTAACTGAAAACAAAAGGGGGGGTATAGAGCGCATGAAACTTACTACACGCTCTCAACCCTTTGTAACTGCTCTGCTACAACACCCAGTTCACATGTACTGTCATCTCCATTCTTAACTAAAATAAAACTCAAATCACTCAGTGCTGCACAACCTTGCTTCAACCCAACCCCGTTTTCACCGATATCACCGGATCCCGAATCAAGTTTAGATGAATTGTAAACTTCTAGTACTTGGGCGAGCGGTCGTATGGGCTTCCATGAATTGTTCACAATAGTTATCCCTGTAGTCGTGCACTTCGGTCGCTCATCTTGCTCGTATATATCAGGATGAATATGAACCCTCCCAATGAAATTATTGGAAGCTTCTCCCGGAGCCTGGATCGATGCATCAAGAGCGTTATCAATCAGGTCGAGAAGAGCGAGCGTGTGAGTTCGGAAATTACGAGTCCAGGAGTTCCACATGCCCTTCCCATCTACTCTTGTTCGTTTCGAATCTTTTTCGGTGAGAAAGTTTCGACTGACAGCAGCGAGTGATGCTGATGCAGTCGCATAGTGAGCAGAAAGATTTTGCTCACTGACAGATTGCTGGGTTACTTGATGGGCACCTTGTGGCGTTCTCGTCGGATGCGTCTCCTCTTCTTTTAAGACAGAAGAGGGTTGAATTGGAGGATCAGAAGAGACTTCATCTTCTGATAAGGTCAAATCGATTTCTTCCGACATGGTAGCTTTATTGGGGTAAAGGATATAAGTATGATAGGAGTTGATGATGAGAGAGTTCACCAACGAAGCTTAATGCTGAGGACGTCTCTGTTTTCGGATGTGTTTGCCTCTGTCAACGACGAAAAGTTTTGAACAAGGAAAACATTATTAGGGAGACATAATTAGTTTTAAGTATGGGACTCTTTCAACAGAGAAGTGGACATTTTGAAGGTGTACCATACAGTACCATACTAGACCGTCCATACCATATTATTGTACAATACCATACCATACCATACTCTTCATCGCTCTTCACCCATCAATTCTCAGAGATTCTCAGACACGAGAGTTTTTTGCTCATGCCGTCGCTATTATTTAAGCCCTTACAACTGAATTACCGCGAAACCGATTTTTGGGACATAAGGAAACTGGCAGCCAGACAGCTGCTTTTCATAGAACTCATTTTTAGGTAGTCCATTTTTCTTTTTTCAGCACTCTTTCTAGAGACTGACCATGTCCCATCCCACAATCAAGATTAACTGTTTGGAATACCATCAAAATGACTATATCATCATCCAGTCCCATTATCGCCTCAACATGCTCCCCGATCCTGACATCATCGGTGCTTGCAATCGTGCCATGCTTGCTCTGGGGCATCGTTTACTACCATCCGGTTTGGGTTTGTCCATTTCATCTGGTTCTGGTTTGACTGCAGTGTTCAACCAAGCTCTTGGTGATCATTCTCTTATCTTTCCTTTTGTTTTTTGTTTGACACCACACTGATATTCCAAAATTGCTAAACCATCACCACACATCCTTCAACATGCTAATGCTACCTCCTCTTGTCAGCAAGCCCGGTCCCTTTCATTCTTTCTGTCATCTGCTTCCAGTTCATGTTCCTGGCAGGAGGGCATTACTGTTGAACTCCAGGTGAGTAATGTCCTATCTTTAATTTGACATTGACTAGTACTCAAAAATTGGTAGTCTGTCCTCAACATGTATCAGGGTCTTATTCTTCTCTGATGGTATCCATTGAGAGTGGGAAATCATGGTTGCTTGTACAGTCTAGCTTGTTGATTGCATTGAATTCTTGTACTAGTGTATATAGGATTGAGTATTGCATGTGAAATCTGCTGAGACCATCTGCTCCAGTGTTTGATGTTCCTGCAATATACTCGAGCTTCGCTTGGTACACTGCATGTTGAGTTTGCATAGAAAATGTAGGTTCACACCTTGTGTTTCAGCAGAAGTGACGTTCTTATGGTCTGTAGATAATTGGATGGAAGTGTTTGTATGCTTTGTAAGCAGCAAGATGTTCTTGTTCTCTGACGGGGTAGTTGAGCTGAGCCTCATCGAACTTTTACAAGAAACTGCTTACAATTACAATATGCTCAACCCCATCTTAAACATGTGATAACATCACTCTCATGGCATGTTTTTGGGATGCATCAAGGCATATGCTGAATAGTCTATTTGGATCTGGGTACACACATAGGATAGAATTCACTACTGCTGCGAGTGTTGCACTGAAGGACTCCTTCTGCTCATGACCCCGGACAAAAGGCACTTCCTTCTTGGTGAGTCTTGTGATGGGTTTCATGATTGATGCTTGATTGGTTATGTGATTCTTGATGAATTTGATAGTCCCTAGAAATGCTTGTGTCTTTTTGAGGTTTGTGGTTGGAGCCACCTTAAGGATGGCTTCAATTTGCTTCATGGCGGGTTGAAATCCCTTCCAATCTAGACTAAAGCCTAGGAACTCCACTGACTTCGAACATAGTGTACTCTTCTCTAAGTTCACTTGCATTTTGGCATCTAGTTGTTGTTGGAAGATTCTCCTAGGATGGCCAGATGTTCCTCAAAGGTATTGCCCTTCCCATGGAAGATGTCATGAATGTATGGCTTGGGCTTTCCCACTGTCATTGGTTGGAATACTCCTACCATTTGGGACTGAAAGATATCACTTGCTGGCTTGATTCCCATTGGGAGTATCCAACTCTCAAAGAAACCATACTGTGTGGTGATCATGAGTAGCTTCCTTAAATTAGCATATAGTGGGATAGAGAGGTAGCCCATAGTGAGGTCCACTACTGAGGCTAGCGTGAAACCGCTAATATCCTGTAAGATTTCCTAAATAGTTTGCAGGAGGTATTCCTTCTGCTCAAGCATTGGTTGATTCTGCAAAAAATTAATCACAAGTCTGTTCGTATCATTCTTCTTGTTCTTGGGCGTACCAAAGAAATTTTCTACTGTGTGTTCATGGAGCACACCAATCCTTCATTGCCTGTTCAACTCCTCCTTGAAGACTTCGCAATTCTTCAGTGGGTTTGGATACAGCCTGGCCCAAAACGGTTTGACTCCTTCTACTAAAGAGCTTGTGCTGAGGGTTCCTTTTCATTCTCCGTATTTCCCTGCAAAAAGTGGTTTGTGTTTCATGAGAACCTGTACATGCTCTGTCTGTTGTTCCTTTGTCAGATCTTGGCAATTTTGTGCTACTGGCTTATGTCAGCTTTCTTGTAATCTGTTGGCTGAAAAGCTTCCACGGCTTTGTCTTCCTCATGACTCTTGGTGGATCCAACTGTTTTCTCTGTATCATTTGGAGCAGAAAGTTTTGTAGAATGTTTTAGGAGTCAATTCTTTTGGCTTCAGATGTGCGCATTGGTCCAATAATCCCTGGGAACCATTTCAATCTGTCTCTTGCACTATGATATGCTGCTGTCATGGATACTCATGTCTAAATCTAGGCATCTCATTATCTCCTGTCCCACGATCACTCCATAAGTCATTCATTACTGCACTGTTCTGGGATGACCAGGAGTCTGATCATGAAAGTGTGAATGGCTGACAGACATGAAAGCATGATATTGTTGATAGAGACCATGTGATCTGTGCTGAAAGTTCCTTCTGCTAGAATGAACGCCTGATGCAGACACTCTTCTCCAGTAAGTTCCAATATGTTTGCAAGCTGCCATCTGATCAGCGCTTTATCTGTCCAGCATTGGTCTAACAGATTCTTGCATACACTTCTTGCATCTTTTCACACTGGGAATGTCATGATGGTTATGGGGTGTAGTTCTCTGGATGTGCTGTTAGTGGCAACCTCTATAAATTTGCTTGTTGATGTGTCATTGTCCTTGGTCTCATCCTCTTGGATTTGCACTGCCAGTGAGCATCTTCCTGCTCTGCTTCAGGTCTCTGTGCATACCACTTTGTTTCTTCTGGATGAAGTTGCCTTGTTGCCTGCATTGATGGACGTGTGCCTTGTTCACCTTGTTGTTAGGCCATTCAGTCAACTTGTGATTGCCATAAATTCTACAGATGGTTGGATCTCCTTTTTTACCTTTGCCTGAGCTTCTGCTGCTGTCACCTTTGTTGTTGCATTTGCAATTGTTGTGATGGCTGTGGAAATGTTGATCCTGTCTCTCTTCTTGTTTGGCTTCTGAGTTAATGTTGATGAGCTTGTGAAGCCTTCGGCAGAGTGCCATGATTTTGGATTTTTTTGCGTAGCCTGTCACCTTTATTCACTATGAATTTGACCCTTGCTTTCCCACTGAGATATCTTGGGATGATTTTCTTCACCATGTCTCTATCCAAGAATTCGCTTGCACCCTTTGCAAGGAGGGGGGCATGTAGAGGTGTTTGACTGCTTGTTCAATGTTGTGGCCTGCATACTCAATCTTGCCCGCCTCCATTACTGTCTTCTGTTTGTCAATTTTGCTCTCTCTGAGGTGGCTCCCATTGAATTTCTGGATCATTTCTTCAAATATCTTCCTTTAGGCTGCCAAATTTTCTATGCTGTGGTTGTGGATACCTTCTTCAACTTCCTTATGTCATGTTTCAGTGCAAATACAAGTCAGCTCTTGTGAGACAATGCAGCATAGTTTCTTCCATATCCCCTCCTCAAACAGGCCGTACTGTGTCCAGAGTTTTAGTAATTGCTTCTTGAAAATCATGAGATTCTAGTTGCCATTGTCTTCATGGTAGTATCAATGTACTCCTTGATCTCATTTTTGTCTTTGTCTTTGAGAGACTCCTTCATCTTCTCTTGCTTTGGGACTGATGCTGTCATTTTCAAAATTGCTCTGATCTCAACCTAGTTGCTTGATGACTGACTTGGCTTCTTGGCTTGCTTAACCTGGTTGCCACCATTGTTGGTACTCTTGCTCTTGTCATTTCTCATAACTGCTTTGGATCTTGATTGGGGGTGGAAGCGTTGCCTAGTTCAACTGATGTTATTTTGATCAAAATGTCCTATCATCTGGGACTAACCTAAAGTCTTTTATTGATTGACTGATTGACTGAATTATAATCTTATTCTCCTCAGGAGATTCTACTGAAATTTCTAATTTCAAATTAAAAAATAATCATTGGAATTCTGTGAAGAATTCTTAGAATTCTGTTAAGAATTCTTAGAATTCTGCATAGGATACTTCCAGTGAGAATCCCAGGTCTATGCAATTTTTTCTGTTTTATACTTTGGTTCAGGTTCATGGACTGCTGAGTTTCAGGGAACTCTGTCCAAGCATATGCTTTGAGTTCTGGTTGCCAGGGTTTTGGTGGTGTTTCACAATCTGTGCACAATAATGGTAGATCTCAAACCTGGTCCCAAATGGTCCCATTCGCCCGAATGGTCCCAAGGAAAGTAGGCCTACATCAATAAACAAGAAACAAGATGGCCTATATAAATAAACCCTTTTCAACACAGGCTGTAATAAGTTAATTTTAAGGCTATAACAATTGTTTTTCCCAAGTAGGCTTGTATAAACAAAACACAATTAACAACAGGCCGCAATAAGATGATTGTTTTAAATTTAAGGCTATAACAATTGATTTTCTTAAAACAAGAAAGTGAAAATAATCATATGCTTGCTATGAGCTGCTGGGACGATTTTATACCAAAAATAGTATCGGCATAAAATCATACACACTTCCACCATGTCAACCTCTGGCAGCAAAAGCAACAATGCTGCAGGCATGAGCAAGTCAAGCAATATTTGGCCCCATGCGACCGCTCTTGCTGGTAGCTCCCGGACCCCCCAGGCGCAGATGGTTGTTCGCCACAATGGGACAACAGCGATGGCTTTTCACACCATCTCCCATGCAGGACTGGTGTGCACCAAGTGTTTCAAGTTGTACACCCCTGGATCCTTTGCAAAGCATGCGCAAGGGTGCGATGACACGTTGCCACCGCCCAAAGCAATTACAAAAAAGTGGAAGGACATGGCAAGCCTTTGGGCAGATTTGCTGCACAAGAAAGGCCCCAAGAGCAATTTCCTTGTTGCAAGGGACAAGAGCTGGGCTGTAAAGTAAGATCAACAGCCGGCATACCTTCTTCACCCTTGTTGGTTTACAGGAAAAAAGAAAATCGAGGCACTTTGCATCACAAACGGGTGCAATACAGTGTGCACATTCAACGCACTGAATGCACATTACCGCTACCACAAGTCAATGACCTACAAGGTTTGCGAACTCGATTTTATTTCTGACGGATCTGAGGAAGAAGAAGATGAAGATGGCAGCAAGAGACCCAAGGAACAAGACACGCAACTTGGTACAGAAGAAAATGAGGAAGCAGTGAGAGACGGGCCCACTGGTTCTTCCTCATGCAAAGGGGAGGACAGCCCATGCACAGAAGAGAGAGCTGACAAGGCACAGGAACAGACAGAGCAACACGACATGTTTGATGATCACGTGGGGGACACCCCTGCTGATTCTTCCTGTTCAGAGGGGAATATTAAGGGTGATCTTAACCAGACAGATAGGGAGGACAAGCCAGGACCCAACAACATTTGGGGGGAACCAAGTGAAACATCAGAAGCCAGCCAGGGCACTACTGTGTCCAGGAAGAGAACTACAAGGACAAAGACCGAACAAAAAAGGTTGTTAGGAGAAGCACATGCATTGCACGTCAACAAAACTAAAATGGGATAGGGGGGCATATTCTTGTTGATTCTATTTAATATGGTTTAAGATTAATTGGATAATTGTATATTAAATTCACAACAAGCTCATAAGACTATTTTCCACATGAAATTCATTGTCATAAAAAATCATTTCATATGAAATTCATTGTCATAAAAAATCATTTCATATGAAAACATTTTCGTGTGAAATTTGATTACGAAAGGGATTACACAACACATTCTGTATGAAAGTAATATTACCACACAGATACCTTTTTATAGTCACATATTCATTTGAGAGAAAAATGTTATGGCCTATATATTTAATTTTCCTTCAATGAGAGACCCTGAAAAATATGAGGTTTCTTATAAATATTTGTATAAACAAGAAAACATATTAACAACAGACTGCACTGTATGGAAAAGATACTTTTCTTATATTTTTCATATGAAAAGTCCGTTTCATAGTTTATGTGCACCCT
>JALLPD010000350.1:0-16885 GCA_036940065.1 Cyclotella cf. meneghiniana
CAATGTTTTACCCTCTGTGGACAACCACAGCATTGCTAACCGCGTTGCACAATGGCGGTGCACACCTCAGGACCCAACCAATGACAGCATTGCCATGTGCATAATTACCAGATGCCACAATAGTGCACACACTGTCATTGACATGGAGACTGGCCAAGCCCTCGAACACCGACAACTTCTCCATCACCCCAAATTCAAAGACCTGGAACACTTCTGCTGCCAATGAATTCAGACGCCATGCACAGGGTGTAGGCAGATGGGTAAAAGGTACAAACAACATCAAATTTATCTCCAAATCCAAAGTCCCTAACAATCAATTCAAAGATGTCTGAACAGAGAAAAGAAGTCTAACCCCACCCTTGCAACAATGAGGGGCAATCTCATCAACTACCCCAATGACATAGGCACCAACATGGCTATACGCTCCTCATTATAAAGATATTCCTAAACAGTGTGATTTCTACACCAGATGCACATTTCATGAGCATTGATCTTGCCAACTTCTACCTCATGATACCCCTGAAACGATCCGAATTTGCCAAGACTATGCTCAGCAACATTCTGGAGGATATCAAACAGGAATATAAACTACAGGAAAAAGCAACACCCATTTGATGGGTATACATCTGTTGCACCTGTGGGATGTACAGTCTACCTCAAGCTGGCAGCCTTGATCATGACCTCCTTGAGAAATGCCTCAACGATGCTGGCTACTACCAAAGCCCCATAGTCCCCGGTTTATGGAAACACATCACTCATCCAATCCAATTCACCCTGGTTGTTGAAATTTTGGGGTCAAGTACACCTAGTGTGACAATGCCAACCACCTCATCAACACCATCAAAAACTGTTACAACGTCTCTGTTGCTTACACCGCCCACAAATATGTCAACATCAACCTTGACAGGGACTATGACAAAGGTGAAGTCCACCTTTCCATGGCCCCATTCCACGACAAAGTCCTCAAACATTTTGAAAATTTCACCCTGTCTGTATTGCAAGACAGCCCACATCTGCATAAGCCTCCAAACTACGGCGCCCATGTACAAATGACACACACTGATGCCTCCCCACCAGTCAACAAGACACAACAGTAACACCTCCAACAAGTTGCCTTGGCACACTACTCTGGTAAGGACACCACATTGACAGCTCCATCCTTACCGCCCTCAGCACACTTGCATTATGACAAACGCAACCCACAATCACTACAATGACATGACTGAAGGAAGTCCTGGACTACATTGCATCCCAGAATTTGGTCATCATAACATATTGCAAAAGTGATATGATATACTTACACAGCAATGGTGGCTACCTCAACAAAGCCAATGCCTGCAGGCATGCAGGAGTACACCACTACCTTTCAGACAACCAACCTTTTCCACCCAACAACAAAGCCATTCTCACGGTCTCTGAAATCATCATAGCAGTCATGTCATCTACCGCAAAATCAGAACTCAGAGCACTCTATGTCAATGAATGCAACGGAGTGGAAATATGCAACATACTACAGGAATTGGGTCATCATCAACCTCCTACACCTATCCAAACTGACAACAGCACTGCTGAAAACATCATCAACAGTCGTGTCCAACCCAAACGAACAAAATCCATGGACATGCAATTCCACTGGCTCTGTGACTGCAGCATCAACCATAATCAATTCCGCTTCTTCTGGCGACAGGGAAACACAAATCTAGCCGACTATTGGACAAAGCACCACCCCGCCAGTCACCACCGCAACATGAGACAAAAATTCTACACCCCTTTCCAACAAGTTTTGAATCTTCAACAACACACCCACCAATGATAGCCCACTACATGCACGTAACATACTGCTGCAAGGGTGTGTTAGTACTGGTGTGTACCACTTAATACCCATGTACAAACTAATGCATATCAAGCAGTACATACACATCGTGACATGCATAAAATACACATGACATAACCTCAAACATGTTTTCAATCATGCGGAAGTTTTCCTGCATGACCGACCAATGATGCACGAATCGACAGCGTTGTTCAAGCAAATCTAATCAGTAGCAACAACCAAAATAGTCTTATAAATTTATAACCACCTGATCATGTCAACTTATCTTTTGCCACTGAAGGTAAAGGAAATAAGCTTAAACTGCAACTTTTTATCATGTAAGCATATTAAACACAATATTTTTTTATAAATGGAATAAAATCCTAACTCTATAAAATCATACAAAATACAAACATTTTGTTCGCGCTGTATCCTATAATATTTTATAAGGTACAAATTATGTCGCATCGATCACTCGGGAAGTGTTACGTACCTGCGATGACGTGGTATTGATGACGGAAGTGCAGTCACGCACTTCTTGCGATGACTGCTTGGCACTTTGGTGACCTCTAAAACCATACTTCCTTATAATATTCACGGCGTCTAGAAATCATACTGATTCCATGCTAATAAGGCTTAAATTCTGCATAAGGCTTAAATACAAAATCTCAGCCTTTTACAAAATCTCATCCTTTTGCAGAATTTAAGCCATTTGGATTAAATTCTGCCAAAGGATGAGATTTTGTAATTTGATCCTTTTGCAGAATTTAAACCTTTCTACTTAGGAATAGGTATATATTCTATGCTCGATACAAAAAATCATCCTTTTACAAAATCTGAGCCATTTGGATGAAATTCTGCAAAAGGATGAGATTTTGTAATTTCATCCTTTTGCAAAAATTAAGCCTTTTGCAATATTTAATCCATACATAATAATCGTGCCAAATCTTTCAAATGTCATGCACGAATCAATTCAAGCATCAGCATTACTGTCATACCATCTCTAGCACCTACGTGGTGGATCGCTAATGGCCAAAACAGGCAATTGATGCAAGATTTTCAAGAAATTGTACATTTACTAACTATGTCTAAAGCACGATCCAAAAACACACCCGTGTGCATTGCATGCCCTTGGCCACCTCTCACCCATGACGGCCACACCACAGTTGAACACCACTCCTAGGTAGAGAGAAAGGAAGTAAATTATGATACTATAATTCAACTAACTAAGTTCACACATTTTTAGGTGTAAAAATAAATATTGTACTTAAATACAAAACTTAATCCTATAAGCCTTTTTCCCTTACCTTGTTTGGAAAGCGGCAAAGCAACAAGCTACAAAAAAGCTTTTAGTGGCTGCTAGTGGTTCATTTGATGCAAGCAATTGATTTGTCTTGTCATAATAACAGATTTTGCACCAAATTACCCGTTCTTTTTACTCATCTCTTTTAGGCATCCAAGAGATGCAAGATATCAGGACGAGGAGCTCAGTTGACACAATGGGTTTTTCATCATTCATCATTTTCAGCCATCAAGCATTGATCATTGAGCATCAAGTTCACCATAAGAAGAGTATCCACCTTTTTGTCAATCAAGATGTTACTGAGTGTAGAGGTTCTCCAGATAAGTTCTCCAGATATGACTACTGTCATTGTCTAATGTTATATGCCAAAAAGCAATCAGAGGACACTCGGGTGAAATCAAGTTGCTTTGCAATGATTTATTAGTATTCTCTACGTGTTTATTTGATCAGATCTATTACGATTGTTGTAGGCGCAAACTACACTCTCCACGTGTTTTCAATAGTTGACTGGGCCAATAATCGAGGTGATTGATTCTTGTATTGACAAATCCTTTGTGAGAGAGTTTTGATAAGCAGCATGCATTATTTTGGTATAAACTTGAACCTCTCTACTGCACATAGGAATGATGTTCAATGCTGTCGCAAACAGAACGCGAGCACTTCGAAAATCACCAAGTAGACTTAGACTGACTCCTTGGTTGTAGGCCTGAATTGTGAACCAATCCAACTCATCTTGAGAGTAAAAAGAACCGTTGTCTTCTGAAACAGAGCTGTCGAACATATCACCTAAATCTTCCCTGTGCCTTTTGACAATACTGTCAATATCATTGTACGTTTCAATGACTTCTTTTGATGTAGACGCTGACTGAATGATCTTTCGCTGAATCTCGCCAAGTGAAAGCGACTGGTCAAGTTGAATGACAAATTTGCCCATCCGAGACATGTGGGAAGAACAATTGCGCAAGAGAACTCCGAATGTGCGAACCATCTTTTTCTCCTCGGCACAACAAGCCATGAGAAAGACATTTTGCAAGATACCCCAAAGAGAATCATCTACCGAAAGTTCATTTTTGCATAGCTCAAGGAGAATCTCGCCAAGACCACCAGCAGTAAGAACGTCATAAGCAAGCGAGTCATCTTCAATTCCAATCAGACAGCGCAAGGTCAGCAAGGCAATCATTTTATTCACATCATTCTTTTGAGCTTCATTCTCGCAGTTAAGTAGAAATTCATCTTGAGCTCGTGACAAGCGATGGAGGCTTCGATGGAGAAGATTTTTCATGTCCACAGTGGAGGACGAGCAATGAAATACGAAGTCGACCGCGGTTGCGGCCGAAAGCAGCAAACATTGCCCTGAGAACTCTGATGAAATATCACAGTCAGAACTCTCGAGATCTCTGCCGAACGTAGGGGTTGACATCTTATCCAACTGATACTCTACGTCGAAGTCAAGGTAATCTTTTGAAAGTGATGCTCCTACTTCCTCCTCACTTAACAAGCAGAAGTCATGGGCTGCGGCAAACAATAGAGAGCTGTAGTTTCTTCTGTCGTTTCTACAAGCAGTAAAACTAATCATCATTAGTTTGTTGCTGATGTTCCAGAGTTGTTCGGCAATCCTAAGAATACAAGAAATCTTTGTCAGTACAAAGTCATCACATTGACTATACAAGAAAGCCAATGGTTGTGCTATGCGTACCAAACACAATCTGCTCGATGGCCCACGAACTTCTTAACAATGCTGTCATCCCAGATCAGAACAAACTCGGACTTCTTTTTCTTTCGTTTGCGTCTCTCATACAGGGCTTTGTGCGTTTTGGTATCGCGCAACGCTTTAACAATGAAACCGAGGGTAGCTTCAATAACTAGGAAGCGACAAAGAAATAAACGCAGCGACAGAGATTGAAATCAAAAGATTTTCCAGCAAATTTAGTGCTCCAACAAAAATGACGACGCGAATGTTGCCATACCTTGAGGAAGTGCTTCACAATTAATCAGACCCTTTTGGTGATCGTCGTTTCGTTGCAAGAAGTGTTCGAAGTTCTCAAGGTAAGCTCGCAGAACTTCAAACACGGTATGGCCTCCTAGCCCGACTAGCGAATCCTCACTCCCATTTGTTCTTTCTTCCAAGAGCTGATGTAGTAGTTTTGATCCAACGAGCATCTTCGCCCAACGTTCTTGAACTCCAAGGAGTATAAGCTCACCACCACCTACTTCGTTTTCAACGCACGAATTTGAAAGACGCGGAAAGGCAGTGAGTATCTCATCAGCTACAAGATCACCCGATGAAAAATCATTGATAGCAGTATCGAGCTCTAATAACGTGTCGCAAGAGGAGTACTTCATTTCATGACGGAGAGAACAATGAAAAAGAGTTACCATGCAGTCAAGATTTTTGACCTTTCCCCACGCTTCTCGCGCTGCTTTGCACTTGAGTTAAGTAGCGGACGAAGAACAAAGCGTGAGGTTCACACGCCCATCGAAGATTGCATGAGAAGACTTGGCACAAATATACGTACGGCATCGGAAGTGTTGCCACTCATTGAAAGGGCGTTTGCTTTCACCGCAATTACCTCTCCAAGCTGATTATCATTGTTCTCAAATGCCCCATGATTCAATCGATCGGTCAACCCAAGGATGGTTTCGAGCATTTCGGCGTACTGGGCACAAAGATAATGTGCATGGATAGAATGGTACAATGACACGGCCCGGGCGAAATGGGCCTTAGTTTCTCGGAAGAGATCATTACTTATTGATTGTCCAGAGGAGGCGAATAGTGTAGTATCAGAAGGATCAAGACTGCCTATTATCGTCGATTGTTCGAAGAATAATTTCAAATATTCGCGGGCCAAGTGAAGAGATTCGTCATCTAACCGACTGTTCATCTGATAATTTTGCATTTGATATCTAGCTGTAAGCATGGCATTCAGCCTGTCTAGCAAAATGAAAGGACGCCGAGCATTTGTCTTTGGAAATTTGTCAAGGAGTGCTTTGTATGGATCGCCACGTGTGAAACCTCCATTTTCTTGTTTGTCAGAAGGAGCGGACAAAATTCTCCGGACAAGGACCACTCGAATAGCATTTAATGTCTACATTGTCGGAGAGAAATTAGAAGGGTCGGCAGGCGTGAGGAAAATAATCAACCTGATGAAAGTGTTAACGTGATTGATGCTGGTACTACTTACTAGAGTAAAGATGCGATCACTACCAGCTGTTCTTTTTCCATCGCAACGGGCAACGCCGAGAAAGCTTTGAGCAGAGGAGGCAGGGGAGTTCGTAGCTTTGATAAACTTACACGATAGATCAATCAGCTCCCGAATCAGCTTATCAATCATCGACTCTTCCTCGCAACTTGGGCACGGGAGAGCCTTGTGGTATATCATGATTCTACAATATGCTAAGGTAGCCTTCTCCTCGGAATGTCGTTTTTTTGCATTTGCTCGAACTGTTGTCGCCCTTGTTTTGATATCAATTTTGTCTTGTTTTTTTGGACCTTCAATGGAGGCTGTAATGTCTCCCTCTGAAAAAACAAAGTCTTTGTCGACCTTGCTCGTTGCATTGACATACAATTCATCATCACGATCTTGTTGCTCCTTCATATAGTTTTCAATCATGTCAAGACATTGTAGAGCCTTTTCTTTTTTGCCCGTCGATTGAAAGATGTGACTCATGGCGTAGAAGGCCTCTATTGAAACTACAACCAAATCTGCTTCAAGATGATGCAACACTTGCCTCTGCATCCCTTTCACTTTGGCGTTAGTACCGTCATTAAGCGGATCGTTCTCTTTCTTAAGCGCTTGCCTGACTTCTTCGAGACACGAGTTCGTAGTTCGAAGCGCAATATGGAGTGTCTCACTAGCATGCACAAAATTACCAATCTTTACGAAATGGCGTCCATGCTAGAGAGTCCCGAAAAAGAAGTTATTGAATGACATTAGCTCTCGGTCGATATCCAAATAAAAGGTAAAAGTAACGCATCTAATGTCACGTCAATGTACCTTGTAACATAATCTGGCAAGTGAAGGCAAGTACCGCTGTAGAATCGCAACTTTCGACATGGTAATGCATCTATCATCCGACGTCAAGTTGCAGAAGTCATCAAGAAACGACTTTGCTTGCTTAAGATGTCCCAGCAAGAGATTCGGCCAGTCACCCACGATAACATCACTGCTCTTTCCCGCGTTTTCTCCGAATTGAGAAGCAGCATTAGGCAACAGTGCAAAAGCATCGAATGCCTCATCAAGCAAGTCTTTGACTTCCTCAGCTGCTTCTCCGTTATTTTCCGCCATCTTCTTGATCGCATGGAAACAGGATACAGCCAAGGATAGGTTGTCATGCGAAGCACTGGGATCATTTTGAGAATGAGCTAGGATGGCTTTCCCTGCTCGCGAAAATACCTTGAGCCCAAATACGAGCTGTGACAGAGCAGCAAGAACTAGCCATTAATTTGGGTCCGGCTAAGAAGAGAAGAAAAAAACATGTAAACCAACCTCTTTGACCGATGGCTTTCTTTCACACTCTTCTGACACCGCATGCAATTTCGGAGCATGACCAGCTCTACACCGCGTATCAATGTAATCTAAAAACACCAAACGCGCCGCTACAGCCCTCACATATCCGCCGGCAATGGCTTGATATTTCTTCCCCTCGAAAGCAAGATAGTCTTCGCAAGAAGAACTGGTCTGGTCTTCGGAGAGAATATCTTCAAATAGTTCGGGGTGGCTTCTAATGGCCATCCAAATTTTTTTACCCGTTGATGTCAGTCTCGACCTTCGCATTTCACTTATAGTTTGTTTCGACTCGATTCCATTTTGGTCTGCACTATGCTGCGCCTGTACGGAGCTCAAATCTAATATGGAACCATATAAAACCAATGAATGATATGCCTCCTTGGAAGCATCACGAAGAGTAGCATAAACAGCATTGCTATTTTTTTGCTTGTCGTCCGTGAGCGTTTTTTGAGCACGGTCGTGTTCGTCGGTTCTTAATGCCAAGATGGAGGCGGAAATTCTCTGAAATGTAATCATTGAGAATAAAGTGCGAGTTAGTGATGCGATTCCTGTTCTTCAGGGGACTTAAAATCAGCTCTCACATAACAATCTAGAACAAGATAGCCACCTAATCGCAGCACTTTTTTCAATTCGATTCCCATTCAATAATATGTTGGGCAAAACGAAAGACATGTCAAGAATATTTAATCAAATTCCTACACAATTCATGAAGAACAGCTCCCTCAAAAAGGTATCACCAACCAAAATAACATTGAATGAAATATTCACCTCTTGTAATCTGTCCAATGCCAAGTCCAATGCCTCCCCAAGCTTCTTCTGCTTGTCCCAGTCGACCGTATCATTCTTCGCCACGACGGTCTCGACGACATCCATCGACTCTTGACTGTCGTCCTTGTCAATCTCCACGGTGATTTCTTGTTCTCCTCCCGCATTCTTCGTCTTCTTGTCGTAATTTGACTCATCCGCCACTTCGACGATGTCTCGAAAGTCGGATTCGTCATTCGGATCCATTTTATCATCGACGTGGTCCTGATCATCCGCGGCGACTCCGATTTTGTCGATCTCCATGGAATCTTGGTCATGGAATGATTCCTCGCGGCACTCCGGCATCGTTGTTTCATGAATTACTTGAGACGGCGCGACGATGGTCATTGTATCTGATTTGTCGTCGATGTCTTTTTCCTCGGCGCTGGCGTGGGGCGGCTCGTCGTCATTTTCATGGCTCATCGGTGAGGGGATTTCGGATGTCATGGTGTCGATGTGGGTTTTGTCCGTTGGAGTATTGGCGTGCAATGATAATTATTTATGGTAGAGCATGATCGCCGAGAACAGACTTTTATTTGGCCCGCAGCTGCCTAGGGCGCATGAGTCGCGCCGCTGTTATCACTGTTAGCTACCATACTGTTAGCCAACGCAAAGACAATGCTGAGACAATGCTGCGACCAAAAACTCATTGGCATTGGATGCGTCGGCTACCTTTGCGTGGGCATTCAAGCGAGAAATACAAAAGTGAAACTCTTTCCTGCTCAAAGGTACGATACTACAATATATATTATTTTATTGTAAACACAGCGAATATGTTTGTTTTTGCCTACATTTCTCTCGGAGCATGCCTCCAATTTTTTTGCCCTACCAACCCACAGCAAGCCCACAGCAGCAACAAACAGCAACAGAGAGAAAAAATGTCCCGCGAATGATAACTGGGTTCTCTCCGAGAATCAACATTACGACGACGGCATTCACGACAATGGACACCAAGCAGGGCCCATCGCCAAATCACAACACGACTGTGAGCAACAACCAAGAGGACGTCCTCCATTTTTGGTCCATTTTTCGAAATTTATGCAACACTTTTCATGGTAGAATCGACAGGCTTTTGTTGCTCACTCTCGATGATCATGCTGAAGTGGCATTCGATCGGGCGAGCCGCGTCGAATCGACGCCTCTGAGACACTGGGATGACGAGATGAAGCATCAAGTACGGTGTCACTATGCCACAACCTCGAAAAGGAACGAAGGACGACTTGAACTAGATGCGATTTTGAAGCAGCTTCGTTTATTGCAGCAGCATGTTCTTTCCTCTTCCAGTTCGATGAACATGACCGCCTCCGACACCTGTAGAAGCAGCATCAGTAGCGACAACGTCGTCTTGGACACAATGCTATCACAAACTATGCCAGACCTATCTCTAACAGACATTCGACTAGCTTCCGCCGAGATGGAGAAGATATTGAATCGGATCGATGAAGCGAGAGACATTATTTGTCCGAAGGAGAAGTTTATGTTTCGGCGATATAGAAGGGCCTTAGAGGAATTAAGTCGAAATGCTAGTGATGGGGAAATAGGACTGGGGGCTGTTTTGGAGGGCTTCAAGAAGGAAGCCGAGACGGAGAAGGAGAAGCATCAACAAGAACAAGAGAAGCTGGCGCTCGGTTTTAGTGGAGTTATTGAAAATAAATCCAACTGCATCATTGAAGTACTAGCCGATGGATCATTGACGCTTCGTGATGAAGCTGATCCGCAAGAATATTGGAAATTTTATGCTATTCCTCGGCCGTATCCTGCATCTCCATCGCCCGACTTATCGTCCAAACAAAGTATACCTCCTGCAGGGCCATCCTCCTATCTCCTCCAAAGCCTAACTGACACAACGGTCATCCTCCATCCTGAACTTCAATCACTACACATTCAAAATATTCACCATTGTAAAATCTACTCTGTCGTCTCCGGTCCAGTCCATGTCACGAATTGCCACGATTCCGACATTCGATGCGGTGCCTATCAATTACGAGTGCACGATTCCAAAAGTGTCAAGTTTGGTGTTTGGGTTCGAAGTGGCCCAATCATCGAAGGTTGTACTGACATGGTGTTTGCAGGTGACTTTTACCAGAGAGGTAGTGAGGAACCCGATCGACAGCTAGGCAGGAATATGTACTGGGATGTCAAGGATTTCAACTGGCTCAGGAGTTTGAGAAAGAGTCCTAATTTTGTTGTGGTGGACGACGAGAAGGGGGTGAAGAATGCCGATGATGATAGTAAAGTGTCTGAGGTTGTTGATAGAGATGCACGGGAAGATGATGTGATATCGGCAGTTGAGGAAGAGGATTCCGAGGATGAACTCTGACCTCAAAACAGCGTAAAAATTTCATTGGGAGCATTCTCTGAGCGTTCAATCCTTTTCATAAACTCACGCTACGTCATTACAAACTAATGATATTTTGCAATAAGATCATGTTATTTAGATTTAATTTTTTTCTAACTTATTCAATCACTATTCCGTCCCCTCCAACATACCTCTTGAAGAAGAACAGCAAAGAGAGCTCGCAGAAGCATATCGCTCGGCTAGAAGAGCAAGGTGCCGTGTACGCTGTCGGAAAGAATAGCATGGCACAGCTTGGACTCAGAGATATCAAAGATAGGCACACCTTTACAGTAACTTCCATTACACGCGGAAGATACAGCAGACATGTTTCGACATCAACTGGTGCAAATATGTCACGGAGAAGAAAGAAATCTTCGCATGGGGGGAGGGGGGACGAGACCGATCGGTTGAAGAGGCGCCAAGCAAAATGCCGGATTTGAGATACCTCAGCTAGTTGTAGCATTGAATGGTGAAGAGATAATCATGATATCAATTGGAGCTAACCATGCCATGTCCATAATCCAGGGAGGTGACCTATTCAGTTAGGGGCACAGGCTCTACATAGAAAATAGAAATACCTGCGTTCCTCGGCTTCGTTAAGCCAGACTCCATTGTATCTTGCGGAAATCAGCACACGTGCATCAAGATTACAGGAAACGAAATATATACTGTTGGTCATTCGGCAAAAGGAAGGAGTTGTGACAAGGAGAAAAGATTCCAGCCATTTCCCTTTCAAGTTCGATTCCCTACATCACAAGTCGTGAAGCTTGTTGCGTGCGGATCTGAACATACTCTTGCGACTACTACATCTACTATGTTCTCATGGGGCTCGGGGGGTGGTGGTAAGTTGGGCCACGGAGATTCATAATCTCGAGTGGAGCCGACTGAAATCACTTAGCTGAGAGGATGTTACATATTGGACGTCAGCGACGGAACATGCCATTTTGCACGTTGTAAAAATATACCTCCCATGAAAAATTCAGGCTACCGATACACATTTGATATCAGGATATCAAGGTCAGCTTGGGCTTGAGAAGACTTGCTAGACTGCTCTTCCCACTCCAGTGGACATGTTTTGCAATGATCAAGTCAGTATCAAGCGAGTGTTTTGCGGTTGATCTCATAATGCAGTTATTGCAAGCGATAGAAACCTCTGTGCTTGGAGATCCAATAGACAGGGCAGAGACAACCAACTCAACATTCACACCCAAACCTGGAATTGTTGTGGAATTTAGCACAATTGTAAATCGGATCTGTCCTTGTCTACCAAAAAAACATGAGTACAGATGTAGTCGAAATTGCTCTGCCTCACTTGTGACTTGTGGTTATGTCATTTTATCTGCAATGTTTCATTCTGTAGCATGTGGAGAGAGTACACCATTTGTTGCCACCAACTCGTATGATGGGCCGGAGGAATAAGAGGCTGTCAGAATTTTAGGGATCCATAGGGTGAGAGAAGAGAAAGAAAGAAAACGTCAACGAGATAGCTCACGCAATAAAGAAAAAGAGTTGGACTTCAGCGCAAACACGAATTGGAAAGACAGAAGATACGATATCTTAGAAACAAAAGACTGTGCACAATTGACCCCAGATGTCCAGGTTTTACGTACGAGTATGACCAGCGTCAGTTTGCCAGAAGTGCGGTTTTTCAGTTGCTTACCACACAATTGTTGTTGATAAGCTCTGGCCGAAGGTAACGCAGTTGGGAAGAACATATAGACAGTAGAGCCCTCCCTTATAAGCGACTTCTTATCGAATTCTTTTGTTGCGAACACAATCCCGCAATCTTTTGTTTGAGAACTTTGCCCGATGAATTTCGAGGGAGAGCTTTCATACAAAAGACTCTTCGCGGCCGTTTGAAACCAGCAAGTTGATGATGTGCACAGTGTCGTCGCATTTCATCCCTCAACTCATCACTCTCCATCAAATCAGCGCCGTTATGTGGCACAAATGCTGCGGAAACTACAGCAGCGCATATAGACTCTCCATACTTTTCATCGGCGAGCGCGAACACAGCACACTCTAATATCTCAGTGTGCATGCCAAGAACATGCTCCACCTCCGAGGCCAGAACTGACTCGCCTCCGGTACGGATCACGTCATTCGCTCTACCACAAAAGTAGAGTTTTCCACTCTTAGGAGAAAAGTAACCTAAGTCGTTGGTAAACAACCACCCTCCTAGAATAGATTGATTTGATGTTGACGATGAAGATTCACCGCGATTCCAATAGCCCAGCATGACGTGTGGGCCACGTGTTCCGATAAGGCCCATTTCTCCGCGCGGAAGCTGTTGTAGCGATTTTGAAAGAGTATCGAAAATTCCTATCTGAATATGAGGTGGCGGGTGACCAACACAAGTCGCACCATCTACGACTGCATCGTCGGAATCTGAGCTCGTGTCAGACTCATTGTTTACACCCAAATCTTCAAATGTGATGGAAGATCCTGCCTCAGTGCATGCATATGTCTGAACTATTCTTGCGGTTGGAAAGTACCGTCTTGTTTGTTTATACAGATGGCCCGTTCCGATGGACTGACCACCTACGAGAATGAGCCTTACATGAGGAAATATTTGTGATGCATCATCCTGTTTAATTCTTTCGAATATGGAGTGCAACATTGTGGGAACGACAACCAACGTATTTACCCCTGCCACCTCTGGAGTCAGCCTTGCATTTAACGATTGGAGTACCACCTCTGGTTGAAACCCTTTACTATTGACGCCATCATCAAAACTACGGGAGGGAAAAACCAAACAGCCCCCTCCAAATATAACAGCCAGAAGAGAGCTTAACCCTCCTATATGAAATAGAGGCACGGTATTAGCCACTAGAACTGTCTCGTTGTCATAAAAGCAAGGAGATTGTGTTTTCGCCAATGCTTGAACAACAAGAGATCGGTGAGAAAGCCTCACTCCTTTCGGTATGCCAAGGGCCGAGGACGTTCCAGATGTGAAAAGAAGAATGGATTCGTCGTTCGAGAGCGTCGAGTATACAGATAATTGACGCACATCAACAAATCCCACGGTTTTATCGTTTAAGCTGTTGCATTTCTGATCATAAGTCTTAGTAAAATTTGGAAGCGGAAACGCAACTGCGTGATGATATCCTCGTATCGTAAGTCTGTTGGCGCCGTTGATCCTTGCTCCGGTCAAATGCTCGCCATTGGTTAGATAACGTATTGCTTCTAATGCAGCTTTTTCATACCCGTCCCCGTAGATTATAACGGTAACATGACTTGATGACGGCGACCCGACTTCATCCTCAATATGCGTATGGCGCACAGGCGCTACATGATCAGTCTTGCTCCTTGGACTCAAAACACGCGCAATCTCTAATGGAGTCCAACGCACATTCATCATTGCAGGTAAAGCACCACCGTTGGCATTACAGTAACGCTCTTCAGTCAAATCCATGCACCCCAGTAAATTCATCAGAAGATCGGGAGAGTTCTCAGAAAGGTAGGCGATGATAATGTCCGATACCTGTTTGCCTCTACTTGCAGCAGTACCCCCAAGTGAAGTGATGGAATCGGCACCACTGCCATCAGTGACATCATGGGGAAAGCATTCCAAAAGCACTCTGTCGATCTGCTCCATCAGCCATTCTTTATGCCGATCTGTAACATCCCAAAACCGCTCATATGTCAAGAGTCTATACGAAGGGCAGCTGGTGCTCGAATCAATGCCTTCGCGAACTGCATCATCAAGGTAGTCTCGATGGATGCATAACAAAGGGGACGAACGAGAAGGGGTTGCTTCTTTCAGGATGTCCGCTATCGTAGTCATAATAGTGCTGTTGCCTGAAGAGTAATGGTGTGAGAATGGTGTTGTACGCTATAAGGAAATTGCTGTGGTAATACGATAAGGAGGGGTGAACTCGACCCTCCCTGAGAATTGAAACCCCGGTATCTTTAAGAATTGCTCAGGTGGCAGGCCTCTTCCGTAGAACCACGTAGACGTGGTACTAATTTTGATACGTGTACGTATTTTAGGGGACTACATGGTACAATATGAGTAGGATATGGTACCAGTATTTAATTATAATGCGTCATTATCACAACAATGCATCATTAACACAGGAGTTTACCTATTCCTATGTGAATTTTTCATCATTCTACACTGATTTGCTTTTACTAATGTCAGTTATTTTTTTTGGCGCGATGGTCATAAAATTCGGAACAACATAGGAATTACTATTTATAAGCTCATCGTAAACATCACGTCATGCACTCTACATTCACCTGTTGCCATAATATACCACCATGAGCATTGTCCCAAGCAATTTATCCAATAAGCTACAAAAAGCTTTAATTAACCAAGCAGTTACTGACCTTGTGTCAACAAAACGGAGCCTCGGCCAGGGAAACAAAAGGCTACCAAAAAACAAAGACTATGATGTTACAACGACTCACTTCCGGTGTACTTGTCAAAAATGCTGTCCACAGTCTTGATGATGCTAGATTTCTGGAGCCATTCTGCCAGCAAAAAGATTGAAAATGAAGAAAAGGAGGAAGACAAGAAGACAAAAAGGAAGGCCAAGGCAAGCAAGCTATTCATTGGAGTCAGAGCCTTAAGAGAGAAATATGGTATGGATAATACTGACCTATTTGCAACTTGTAATGCCAAGGAATGTACTGTTTATCTCCAGTATAAAAAGTTGAAGACAGATAGAGCAATGCCAAAAGGACTCACAGAAAGGAGGCAGCTGTGGAAAGAATGGATGGGGTGTCAATCCCCTACTTCATCTCCTTGCCATAGTGATGATGAAGATGATGGAGACCAGAGTGTTAGATCTGATCGAAATGATGTGGTAGAGGCTATGTTGGGAATGGCTGGGTTAGATACCGATCAGGTTGATAGTGAACATGGGTGGCATGGAACAGTTGCTGAAATGTAGAAACAGGATATAAAATAACAGATTTAATTTTACTCACCTTTTTGATGTTTGATGCTGTGTCTTTTCTGTCTGAAGCTGCATGATTCAAACTTGCATAGAAGACAATGGGGCAAAACCTTCGCTGGCTTTGTTGATGCTTGTGGCAACAACTATGTGCCCCTTGGTTTTCGTCAACTCAAGTAGAAGGCAGTCGCAATGGGGCAAAATTCGGTCTGTGAGAGCATATGCAATGAATTGTGGATTCGCTCTGAACACAGCTATTCAATTGAAAAGATGGTGAGTGAACAAACTGTAAAATAGAGAATAGTTTATGGTTTCTCACCATAATTTTTGAATTGCCGCTACCGTATAAATTGGTGATATAGTTACAGGAAATGTCCTCAATTTTGGCAATGTGTGACGATCTCACCGAGTTTTGGCAAGGAATAAAGCAAGTGAAATAAAAAATTTTAAAAAATTCAGACCATAGAGAGTATTGTACTACTATCTTTTTTGTTATACTCCCTCTTGTTCCCATCAATTTAGTTCAGGGATAGGAGGCTTTATATGCTCTCGCCCACTCACCGCCCACCTTTTTGTTGTGCCCATCAGGACCTCTCACTGCATTCTCCGCCATGACATCTCATGCCCCTCTCTCTTCTCTCTGATTTATTTTGATTATCTTAGCACCAACCATGCATCCTGATGTGTTGCAGTTTGCATGGCTGGGCTCCAATGCTTCCCCCCTTTTGTCTGCATTTGTTTTTGCATTGTTGGAACAGACACACCAAAAAAATGGAAATTATTCAGTTAATTAATGATTTTTAATCATGCAATGTGGTCTCTTCTTTAGTATTTCAAAGAGATGGCAATAAGATTAAATATTCATTATTCTAATGTCATAAAAAATGCTGATCGACATTGGTATTTCGAATGATTCAACTTGTGAGTTTGCTTGCAGGTATTATACACTTAAGCATAAACGGTTGACGGTGCATGGTGTGGAGACTCACATAGCCTTCGGACTGAGTATTACAGAGGCTTGTGCTCTTGTGAGAGTGGAGAGATGTGTTTACTACAGGTGGAAGAAAACTTATGCCTTCTGAAGGATAGAGATGGCACTGCAAGTGAAACGGGTTCAACAGAGATGGTTGCTTCTGTTCATGATCCGTCTGTTGAAATTGTACCAACAGCTCATGTTGCATTTTTCATGCAAATTAAAAAAGTTCAAGATGGAAATTT
>JALLPD010000351.1:0-16864 GCA_036940065.1 Cyclotella cf. meneghiniana
GTTAGTTAACCTCATAAAAACCAATTGGCTACAACCATAACATCCATGCAGCAATGTCACCACCTGATATGTTTCTAGTTGTTTCTACATAATGACTAGGAATGCTGCTGGTTTGATTTTCATCCAACAGAACCTACCCCAACTTTCTTCTTAGGTCAGTCATCTGCTTGTCCGCCAATGATGGCCTTGGAAAACTGAGCATCCACCTCATCCTACCATGCATATCTGCCGGCCAGGCATGGTGCACTACCCGGCTCCGAAAGGTCCTCGGTGCTGGCAATGATGAGCACCCAGACTACTTCTGCTCTAGCCCTGCCTTCAAAGTCAGTGACATCATGGTCACTAACACTCTCACAGACACCTTGTTGGACACCCCCTCGGACAAGATTGACCTTCTGTCCATGGGACTATCCATCCCGTTCAGCATTGACAATACTGCCAAAGGCTCTTTCTCTGAGTCAACAGCCAACATCCTTGGCACTATCATCACCGGTGGTGTATTCTGGACTGGATGTGTCATTGGCTACAAGTAAACAATGTTCAATGAACTCATCTGCTTGTCGGCCAATGACGACCTTGGAAAACTCAGCACCTGCCTAATCGTACCATGCATATGGCTCTGAAAGGGCTTCGGTTTGGGGATAATGAGGAAACAAAGTAAAGATGGCCATTGATGCACTTGCTGCCCATCTCTCTGAGATCCACAAGCACCTCTTGCAGTCCAATAAGGCAGCTACTATGATTGCACCATTCTCAAGTGAACAAAATGCCCTGTCCTGCCTTGATACCTTCCCTGCTGCCGCTATCCCCCATTCCTGCAAACTGCAGATGACTAGTGGCTTGCATGCCCCCAAGGATGCACCTCTCAAGGAAGCATCCCTTATAATTTCCTGTGTGACTGTGCATGCCCCGCTAATCTCTGGATACCTCCTGCCAATGACATGAGCCTTCTCAAGAATACAATGCTAAGTGCATTGGCTACACCAACAATCCCCCATCTTGGGCAGCCCCTGGTGAGACATTCTATTCATCTTATCTCTCACTTGCCATCACTGGCAATGACATTAGCATGACGCATGTATCTGGTCCCACCACATCCTTGCCAGTGCCACCTCAAACAGCCACCCTGCTTGAGCCCAGTTTCAGGACCTCCAGCCTCACCCACTCCTTCCATCAGGAAGCCACCTTCAAGACAGCCTAAAATCTCATACAAATGACTGGGTTCTTCAAACCTAGCAACATACTGTCATTTCACGATACTCACCCCCTTCCATTGCTATTCGGTGCATATATCACTTTCACCACATTAACTTCCGCTGGCTGTCTGCATACAATGTGGACTGGATATGGCAAGACTACTTGAGTGGCAACAAAGCCTATGCCTTCCTTGCATGCCTTCATTACAACCTCAGTGTTGTCAACATGGTACAATTCCTTGGTAACAATTACACTGGGACCTACTACAATGTTCACAGGATTATGGCAATCCATGGAATTGTGGCATCAATGATACCCTCATAGCACTTGGCATGAGTTATGACTCTGGGTTGCCCCAACTTTAGTGTCATGACCATCCGGGCTTCTGCCCTACTCTATTGGTACCAGGGTAACCACTCATCCATCACCCAAAAGATCCACCAAGTCATGGTTGCCATGAACAAGGAGGAGTGCAAGAATTACATTGTCCACATCCCACACTAGCTTTGGCACTTTGTTCCTCACTGCTTCACCACACTGCAGCACATCCTCATCAGATCAGGAAAGAAAGAACACCAAAACTTTGACACTTCATGCAAGTACAAATAGGACTCCGCCCCAACCAACTCCATGACATCCACCTCCTACAGATCCAAACTACATTGCAAGTTTGACTCAGTATGTGAGATCATCTTGATATGTGCATACAACCTCTGCATCAAGTACCTGCACAATTGGCATCATGATGCCAATCATGTCAAGTCACATGTCACTCTGCATGCAACATCTACACCTCACACCATTTCCCGTACCACCACTATCAGAGCATATGGGCAGCTGCAATGAGCTGAAGTCAAGCATCATAGTATGCAAGGGAACAAATACCAGCCTAGTATGAGTCCTGAGCACAATATTTTAGGGACTTAGTTACACTCGTTTACATCATATTTCTTACTCCCTAAACAGTAGCTCGTACATATTCTCATCTAGAGACAGCCACATGAACCCTAGGACCAAGGCACCATGCGGTTATTCTGCTCACAGAATATTATTGATAGACTAGGGACAGCTTCCAGACAACTGCTCTTTTGGATCCATGTAGCATTGACCTAACTACATCAAGCTCAGAAGACACCAGGCTTTAACTGGAAACCATAACATGATATATTAATGGGTCCTACTCAATCACTACATACTATTCCTATGCCACCAGGATCAGAACCAGATTAGTGAGAAAATAAGCGCTGGTATCACATCATCCTCAGTACCTTACGCATGGTGACAGACACTCACAACTTTCTAATCATTTGATTGCATTTCCAAAAACACCCTAAATGAATACCAGCCTTCTTCTGGCAAGCCTCCCAAAAAGTTTGCCCACCCATTCTTCCCTTGTTGTTAGCTGCAATGAGCTGAAGCCATGCCTCATAGTGTGTGAGCTGACACATACCAGCCTAGTATGAGTCCTAAGCCAGGGTTTAGTCACACTCCACTACAGCATTTTCCTTGCTCCCTAAACAGTAGCTTGTATGTATTGCAATTTAGCAGACAGCTGCATGAAGCCTAGGACTAAGGTACCACATGGTTATTCTGCTTGCAGTACACTAATCTGAGTACCTTCTTGAATATGGTGCAGCTCCATGTCTTAGTGCTTGGTGCACCTGATTCATCATTTGTTGTGTATTGCTAGAGATATACAACTCACAGTAAAGATGACATATATGTTCTTCAATTAATAGCACCGCCAATCGAGTTGATATCCCACTCTTCAAAGGCATCAACAACTTCTTCCATACTTTGATAATAATTTGAAAAACTCATGCCAAACCATTTCTCCTCATCAATTGGCTCCTTCTCTTTCAACTTGTCTCAACTACATTGAAATGAGACACATGTACTGGACCTGACATCAGTCTGACTTAAGAATGTCAATTTGAGCCCTTGGAAAAGCTGACAGAAATAATTTTTCTCCGGGTACTAATTCTTTGATAGGGGCTTTCAAAATGGAAACCCATTTGGATGGGATGAAACATCACATCTTGTCCGATTGATTTATTCCATGCCCTTAGTGATGAAGGGAGACTCAACCATGGCTTGCCACTGAGGCTCATGTTGCAATGAAATCCTTTTGAAGTGCACATGGGTTGGGAATGAGCTTAGCATAGGTGTCAGAGATAGATTTCAAGCCAATGTCACATTTGAATGCTCAAAATGATTCATTGCTGAGTATATTATAAAGGACATGTTTCAGATAGGATATAAATATTGGTGGCCTCCAGCACTAGTTTCGACTTATGTAAGGTGATCTTGATAATTCACAACAACTTTCTTCTCAGCATCATTGCTACAGTCTCTTACAGATTGTACTGGCATTATTAAGATCCAAGAGATCCTCCAGCATCTGTTGTCCTGTAATTTGCAATGTGATATGTTAGATTGCCAACATGAATGGATGCAGTTTTGGCATCTCAATCTTAGCTTTATTGAGTGCTAATGATGTAGCTGTGTCAAAAACATTAAATCTATTCATATTGTATTTGAATGATGAATGATGAATTAATTGTGCAATAAATTGTACAAATTTTACACATGCATGCATCAGATCCTCTCAACTTCACATCACATGTACAGCATACTAGGCAACCCACCAGCCCATTGCCAGCAATATATCATCCTTCCCATACTTGCCAATGGAACATTATCCACAGTACCATCTTCATGGTGCACATCTTTAGCTCAGCAACTGTGACCAATGCTCTCACTCCTAGCTTGCTTGTGGCTGCGAAAGGTGATGAGAAGATAAATGCTAACATGAAGCTCATGGTTGCATTGTTGATTTCGCATGATGTCAAGTAATGACAGAAACAGAGACCAAGCCAGGTGGAAGAGGCCAAATCAACAACCTTGAGTGTAAACCGGGCATCATGAGTCAATATGACAGGTGCTGAACAGCTGCCTTGTTTCAAAAAATGGGTTATAATGTGCCAATTCTAAAAGATGAAAGTTTGAGAGGTTTTCACTAAAGATGCCATCAGGTTGTGTGACTTGATTCCACCTTATTACAAGAAAATAATTTGCAAGATTGGAACATCTTTGAGGGCCTCAATGTCTACACACACAAGATCAACCCAATAATATGATAGGACAAGAGAATATGCTGTCTACATCCTGCATGGTATCACTCTGATGGTCAGCAGACCCAAAAATCATGATCCAAGGAAAACTCAACCCAGAATCTTTATCCTCTCCATTGGCTCAAGACAGCAGATGTTCAGAAAGCCCTAAAACAATTATTCAACAATGAAATTTCTTCCTGTTATGCATCAGCTACCATAACTTTGATTTCAGTCAATGCATTTGCTATAATCAGTAAATTGTTATCCATCTTGGCTGGCAACAAGCGTGGTATAGCTGGGTATGGAATCTTCTCTGGAATTCATGGTGGTAACGCTGATGAGCAGAATTCATCACAGTGGAGTCAAATAGATTAATGGACAAACTCACAAAAAGATACTAGGCAGAAATGGTTCTTACTTTCTTCCACATCAGCATGATTCCATTTTTGTCAAGAAAATGTCTTCAGTTCTCACAATGTTCTGTTTGAATCCTGAACAGTCCCACATTTTTCTATCCACATTATTTGGCAGTCTTTTTGCTACCAACATTCCCTAACTGTAGGTTTCTTCTAAATCATCAAAGTACCATGTTTGTGGGGTGCACAGGTCTCTCAAATTTTGAGCCATGAGTGTCTGTCCTTCACACCTACCTGCTGTCAGAATATTTTGTAAAAATTTCTTGCATCCAGATCTGGCAATCCAATGCAGAGAACACTACAAAATAGCCATCCAAAAGCATGAGGTTGTGGTCAAATGTTATGCATAAAGAAATGCACTTCACAGTGAATGAAATTAACTGTACATAGTTAATATTATGACCTATGCGCAGCAAAAAAATTGCATTCAAAACATGTGGTGGTGGCCACGAACTTTTATCCACAGTGCTTGTACAGTGGATTAATTTATTTGATCAAAAATTTGATCAGGCCCCATGGAATAGTTACATCTCCACAGGGTGGATGGATTGTAGATACAATTGCGATTGTATTTTAGCATGGATTGGGGTCTTGCTTCATTGGACTGCCCAAAATGATCCAATTCCAGTTTTTTCAGTGGTGACAAGATTGCTTTTGCGAAAAGGGCAACACAGATTCCGTACCCAGAGGAGAAGAGGAGGTAATTGTAATATCTGATGTTTTATTTGTTGTTTTACAATCCAATATTTCATTGCTTGCCTATTCATTTTCATGGGGCATGTGAAGAAAAGAGCAAGAGTTTAAAGTTGCAAGACATACCCATGAAATCTGATATGGATGACACAGATTCCACACCCACAGGAGAGGAGGATGTGAGGGTTAACAGCTGTTAATTCATTTGTTACCTCAAGTCCTTACATTCCATTGTTTCTCTGTTTATCTTCAGAGATCTGTGAGGAAGAAGAGGAGATATGGAAGGAACACCTCTGTCTCCCGGAAGAAGAAGGGTGGCAATGCAAAATCAGTGAAGCTGACAGCAGTGAAGGCATCTTTTCCCGGTAACAAGGATCACACATAAATCAACCAACCAAGTGGCAAAATGTTAATGAAACACAACAATCAAGCAACCAGCATCTTGAATGAATAGCATACAGTAGACAGTCACAACAATCAAACAATATGGTTACCAGATACTTGTAACTCAACTTCCAAAATTAGACCCTCGACAAATCTCAATCTGAATACACAACAATCAATAAAATTTTTGTGTAACGATTGATTTAGTGGAAACTGTAAGAATCTTAATTGTAATAAAATTTCTTCATAGATTGAAGCAAACTAATAAATGAGTTAGATTTAAATTAGAAATATGCAAAACAATAAATCAAATATGATTGGTTTAAACGTAATTTCTCAAATATTGATCAGCTTTACAAGCCGTGGCACACTCATCTCTTGATGAAAATCATTATATTACAGACAGCTTGCAGCAATCAATGTACAAAAACCTCTGTTTTTAATACCAGTCATCTTTTGAGGTCAATAGTCTATCTCAGGGGCAACTTGAAAACAGCCTTATCTCATGCTGCACACAGCTGACAAGTCCTAAATATTATTGACATGGTAAGTGAACATTTATAGATATCATGGTAGTTTTGTTTCTACTGTCCCCTTATAAAAAATAAATGATCAGAAGTGAATTTGCACACGCTAGAATTCATGTCTTTGACATTGGAACTGGGCATGAATTGTTTACATAGGTACAATTCCATTATTCAAATCATTGATCAAAGTGGTTACTAAAGCTTACAATTATGATTGCTACATTATCTGATGACACTGCAATAGCCTGTGGCAGAGGACTACAGTAGTACCACTACTGTATCATAGTTTACCATTCCATTACAAACACATAAAGGGAACCTTGCACAAATACAGTGACCATCTGTGTAATAAAACCTCTTGTATATGGCCATAACTAATGATTAGTATGATTACTTTGGTTGATGTACTCATCAACTGGGGATGGGAGCCTGCAGCACCAAGGATTCGTCCTGGCCATACATTTCATAAATGGACTATATACAGAATAGGCATCCTATGATGGAAGTAATTAAAAAATAAGTACTTACATACATACCCTCTATATACCTGAGTCACTAGTGACAAAAAATGCTTGTTAGAAGTGCGACAAGGAGCCATTTTTTTCAACAAATGTTTAGGATCATATGTATTTTGTATAGGGCTCCACCATGGAATTTTTGAATTTTGCTCAAAGGCTCATAAAAATGGCAATTTCTCCACTGCACCCCCCTAGCCATGAAAAAAAGGCTAAATGTTCAAAATTTGAAGCCAAGGTCAAGCAAGAAGGTGTCAGCATGTATGTTATCATTTAATCTGATAACTATGGACACACATACTATACAGAAACTTATGTGACCCATCATTGAATAACAAAACTACAGATAGCGCTATCTGCAATTGCTGGATCTCATCTTACCAAGCATGACTCAAAAGCATGAGGTGCTCCACACTGGTTCCAATTTTGCAATAGTCACTGATGGTGCAGGGCAGAATGCTGATGCAGAATGTTGCATCAGCTTTGCACACCATTGATAGATGAACAAAAATTAGTTGCAATTGAATGCCTCAGATTGTCACCTAGACTATCTTGTCAAGGCTATAGATTAGAAGAATGTTCTCACAGGAAGAAGCAGTCAGGTAACATAACTGTCACAATGACTAGTACTGTTGTTGGTTCTATACTTGACACAGTTCAGGTTATGAGTGGTAATCATGACATCATACTTCCAATATTCACTGTTCAATGATGCAGTAAAGTAGGATGCACCATGGTCAAGGAGTGGTTACGTTTAACTGGGCACCAAGAATGTCTAGAAATGTGACCTATTCCCAGAGTCTGTCAAGCTAGATGGTTGCACAGCCATTTAAGATTGGGCTAACATGCCATGCAATTTTGGGTGCCTGATATCAACTCTTTTATTATACCATACAAGGTAGCAACTAACTTTCTGGAGAGAAACAAGTATTGTGC
This sequence comes from Cyclotella cf. meneghiniana, assembly GCA_036940065.1. Taxonomy (NCBI): domain Eukaryota; phylum Bacillariophyta; class Thalassiosirophyceae; order Thalassiosirales; family Thalassiosiraceae; genus Cyclotella; species Cyclotella cf. meneghiniana. Next base: position 7,785 of record JALLPD010000351.1, read on the forward strand.
TGGTGCTGCTGCTTTGTCTTTGGAAATGAGAAGACAAGAGGAATCTTTGAGGAGGGATGTGTCATGCAAAAGCATTTCATCAGCAGGAGCTGTCCTGACGAATTGTGTGAAAGTAAATGAATTTTTCTTTGCATTGCTAAAAGTTATTCCCCCTTTACTGGGTATGTCTCTAAACATCCTAACGCCATAATTATCACTGTGGTATGATATTGATCTCTCCGTTACTGTCAAGCCAGGTGAAATGTATGGTTGGATTCAAGATATCTTTCAAGTTAAAGTATCATACCTTGAAGTCTATGCTGGTAAATAACTTTAGTACATCATCTCAACTTTTACGAAGGATATCTCTTCAAAAAAAAACAGCAAACCAGTTGGAAAGGATTTTGAGACTTGGGTAGAGGACAACTTGAGTAGTACTAAAACTTGGAGGTGGCCTTCCTGGTACGACGATGGCTTTTTGGTCAAGCGAGGGTCATTTATTGCCCCAGGTTCTGACCTTTCATATCAAAAATCACTGATGTAAAGAAAAATATAGAGTTCAGAGTTTTTCAGCAAGATGCAATCCAAGGCTTTAGACAAATGAATAGACAGGGAGAATCAGAATGGATCAATTTTTTACTAATAATATGGATAATAATATGGATTGCTTTTCTACAGAGGGATAAATAGAGTATAGTGTTTTGCCCTCCTGAATGTGATGGGACATGGGATAGATAGTGACCTTTGCTATTTCTTCTCATCTAGTGTACAGAATTGATTCAGAATGGAGGAGTGAGTGACAGCAAGGTAGGAGTGGTGCAGTAGACATGCATTGGCAGACATGAGTTTTTTCAACTACCAAGGATCAGAAGAAATCCTGAAACTAATTGACAAATGAGTAGAGGGACCCCTCCCTTTTTTGGAAAGATTTTTGGATCGTATTGCACTCCTTAAACAGAATAACTCCCACTTTATCATGGACAAGCTGGCATTCCTCTGGTGTATTCAGGAGAGGAAGTTGGAGAGCCTTTAAGTTTGGGCCAATAGTTGGGGATCGCATGGCATCTTTATTGACAGGACAGAATTTACCAATGGATCTCGCTCCGTTCTCTGCCAATCATGCGGTTTTTTTGACAAGCCAAGAGGTTAGACAGTCTGTTGATGAATAGACTTCAAAATCAGCGTATTCTTTCGTTGTTGAAACGTTCAATATTGATGAAAATAATTTAGTTCCCTGCATCAAGTGCAAGCCAGCCTGACAAAAACATAGTTGTGAATGAACTAGCAGTATCTGTGTCTGTAAATGGCGAGTCAATCAGTGCTGTTCGTTGGAATGAAACATCGTTTGTTATCATATTGCATTATCCTGTCTTGCTCTCTAGCTTTTTCTTTTTCCTTTGCTGGTGCTTTTTGGCTTGTCCCACTAATTTTCGCGCCTTCTCCACTGTCTCTGCATCCAGTTCAATCTTGGAAGTACTGTCCTTCCTTTTTCCCTGGGTCTTTTTGGCTGTTGCGACTTCCTTTTCTTCAATAGACTCTTCTTCCCCATCATCAACATCCGACGCAGACTCGCTCGCCAACGAGCTTTCCTCAACGTCATCTTCATCATCAATGTCATCCTCCCCGGCATAGCTCCATGCAGTTAAATTTGTTATTCTTGCACCGGAACCAAGACGCACGGTGTCCAAAATATCCACTGCCATTTCTAGCTCCTCAGCAGAGTCTTCATCATTGTCAGCAGCATTTTCGGAGCCACTCTCTTCACCCCCATCAGACTCATCCTCAGTGGATCCAGTCAACATCATTCTGGCTGCTCCCTCTAAATCCATGACACTCACGACACCACCACTATTTGCAGTGACCACTAGAAACCCACTGCCGCCGTCTACAGCACGAATGCACTTCAATCGATCATCTCCGGCCACTAGTTTATCAACAGGTTCAATAGCCATGATTGCACGACGTGTATTGGCATCTCCTTCCTCTTCCAGCTGACCAACCTCCAAAACTGGCAACCCTCCATCGTCGCACGCTGCAGCCAAAAACATGCCTTCTGGTCCACCAATAAAGGCGAGCTGATTTACTCTTGACGGTATATCTACATCAAGAAGGTCATCTCCACTAGCAACATCCCTGGCGGTAATCTTTGTCCCGTAACAAAAAGCATATCGATTCCCATCTGCACTCCAAACAATATGATTGACAGCTTCTTTTCGCTTGGTCTTCTTCCCCATTGAAGGAAGCTTGTAAACAAAGGCCAATCGTCCCTTCATCAAATCCCAGAGAACAATCTTTCCGTCACGTCCCCCAGAAAGTGCCATGCGTCCAGTAGGATGCACAGCAAGACACTGCACGCCGCCTTCATCGTGCCCCGATAGAACGTGTTGAACAGACCAATCTCTCTTTTTGTACAAGACAATTTTCCCGGAGGTCAATCCAACAAGAGCATGCGTGGGAGGACCCACCGATGCCGACGTGGACGGAGGAGCGAAGGAACAACAGAGAGGCGATCCCAAATCATCAGGAGTTTTCAATTCCCCCGCCTGTGCATGCTTCTGTAGATGAAACACGTTGATGGTTTCATCGAATCCTCCCGAGAGAAGCGCGCCCGGTTCGTGAAGCGGCATGGTCTGTCCTGCCTCGTGTTCGTTGTCGCTTCGCGGTCGTTTCTTGCCGCCATTCGCCCCCGATGGAGGAACGGCGGCGCTCGCGACATCCAGACACCGCACGCTGCCTTCGTGCGCAGCCATGGCGAACGACAGTTTGAGATGTTTGCCATCGTTCCTCCGAAGCAGCTTTAAATCAATGTCGTGCTCGTCTTGTTCTCGTGTGTGTTGCACCGTGTCCCAGCCGGCGAGGACGCCGTCGTAGGTTCCGGCTATTACGATTAGGCGGGAAGGGAAGCGGGACGTTGTGGCTTCGGTTTTTATTGTCATGATGTGTTCTTGTATTCTGCAGGAGGAATAGTAATTGTGGTTCGATTGTTAGATTAGTTTTGGTTGACAATAGAATCTTGCATCGTCTGTTTGTTGTTTTATCATGGATGATGGTCTGTGATGTGCAATATATTATGATGTGAACACGGTCATGTAACACTTCGTGACTGATGTGATGAGGAATAGATTGGTGGCAAGCTGTGAGAGTGTTCTCTGACGGACAGACGAATGTTTACAACGCTTTATGTCTCAAAGATGTTCAAACGGACCGACGGCCATTTCTGCAAAAAGTGTCAATTTTGAGATATTTTGGTTTCCCGACCACCCAAATAGCCTAATATTAGGCTAAATGGGAGCGCCCGTACTGCAAATCAACCGAATGTAATATCTCATAACCCATAGTCCAAACAGCACGTCTAACAATATTATGTCTACCACATAACCCTCATTATAACAACTAACCCATTATAAGAACATTTTGCCATTTCTCAGGACATATGTGTTTTAACCTATTAAAACACCAATTAGTAGTCTAGTTAGCAGTCCATTAGATTCTCCATTTTGACAGCAATGTACACATATGTGTTGCTCCCCGTAACTCCGTCTGGATGCAGAGTTCTGAGCAATCGCGTGAAAGTCCACAATACACATCATCACATCCCTGGTGGGCTTACTGTTTTTACATACAAAAATACAATTTTCCGTACTTTCAGGGCACCACAAAAATGATTGAGCTCTCTCTGCCTCCCCCGGAACGCTGCATTATTATTGTCGGCTTCTGCTGGACAACAATGGGCGGTCCTGTGTGTTGCATCCTTTTGGGGAGTTGGATCGTTCCAAAAATGGTAGGTGGGCACATCGGCCCAATGTCAATCGTATCGTAGTAGGAGGTAAAAAAAATGCAGATACTTTTCATAACCTCCCTAAACGCGCTAACAAGGCTGATATATTATCAGAACATTTAAGGTATCATTTGGACATTTTGCGGTTCCTATAATGAGGGTAAAGGCCTATTTTTCTGTCTGGTTACAATATAAATTGCATGTGCACATCATAGCGTGGAATAATTCAATTGCAAGAAAAATGTGTATGATACCATACTATCGCGAAATGAAAGAACAGCCAAAAACAGGAAGATATGACAATTGGATAGAAACCAGAAAAACAGATGAGACGCGAGAAAATGACGAGGTTTGGGTCCGTGAGATGCCACTCTACACGTTGTAATACACCAAGTTAGAACTTTCTGTATCTTATGTTGAAACAAACTCACTGGTCCAAATAAGAGAACTTGTCACAAAATGAGGCAAATGAGCAAAATACCAGATGTTGTATTTCTAACCCAAGGATTTGAAAACTCCACTCCCAAAATGTTGGTGCGCCATCATCGATAGATTCAATCCATCGAAAGATTAACACGTTTGGCAAGTCTCAAAGAAATCCCGCATCATCATCGAAACCGCATAGAGCAAGCGAGCTGGACTTGTTCTTGGAGGAGGCTTTCTTGCGCCTTCGGAATACTCCTTCACAAGAACTAATCCCAGATGTTTGTGAAGAGCTTGGCTTGGAAGACAATGATTTGTTGGATGTAGAAGATTTGCTGTTCTTCTCCTTTACCTTTCCATGGACATTCGCTGAGAATATATCCAATTTAGGTCGGGTCGCTGACTGATCAAACGTCACACCTGAGGTTGACTTGGGACGCATCGAGTCCTTAGTCCTGATAGCACTCTGGGAAGGAAGGGATCTCTGCGTGTTGAACGAGTCGCGCTTCGACGCATCATAGACAGTACTGTACTCTGCAGGTTTAGATTGTTTTCTTGGCTTCTCGTCAAACTCATCTCTATTCCTCTTATCTTGGTCTTTTCCTGGCTTGAGGGTTTTGCTTTCTGATGTCAAAGCATAAGATTTGCCATATGATCTAGTTGGCCGGTCAGACTTCGCAGAATGTGACTTATTGGCGTCCTCACGCTTGTTGACATCATCTTTAACCTTTTTCTGCAAATTAAGATAAGACAAGGTGACATTCAGCATAATTGATGAGTCACAAGAAGGGCGCACTTCAGTAAAGAAAAATTGACACGCTCACATTGAAGCGATAGTCGGCTTCTACATTTCTGTTCCGAGTACCTTCGTCATCTTCTGGATTACACGGACGCTTTTTCTTTATTATGTCGTTGTCTAGTTTGGCCTCATCACCATTGTCACCTCCACTTTGCTGCAATTCGCCTTCAACTCGAAGCTTCGAAAGAAAATAAATATCCAAGGGCGGTAATAATCTTGAGATGTCATGATGCAAGAAGAGAGTAGTAGATGAACACAAAATGCCCGTTAACTCTACCTTTTCCTGGACCTCTCTTGACTTCGCTCTCATTGCTTGCAAATCTCGCTCCTTGCGCTTCTTCACGGCCTCTTTTTCTGAACGCCGCTTCAACTCCTCTACACGTCGCTTCTCCTCTTCCTCGCGGCGCTTGGAGGCTGCCTTTTCCCGCTCTTTGCTTTCCAATTCAGCGGCAATCTTCTTCTCTTTTTCTTCCGCAGTCTGAGCACGTCGTCTTCTCTCGTCGTCACGACGTTTCGCCGCAGCCTTTTCTTTCTCTTCACGTTCCAATTCAGCAGCAGCTTTCTTTGCGGCTCGCCTTTCCTCCTTAAGGTCGAAATATGTGAATTTATCAGGATCACGTCTGATAACCGAAAATGATGACATTTAATACTCACCTCAACTTTTCGTTGTTTTTCACGATCTTCTCTTCGCTTTCTTGCCTCCTCTTCATCACGTTTTTTAGCTATCGCTTGGTCCCTCAACCTTTCCTGTTCAGCTTGAAGCTCAATTCGTCGTTTCTCAGCTTCGGCCTCTTGCGCTGCACGACGCTTGGCCTCAATTTTTTTTCGTTCGCGCTCAGCTGCAGCGAGCTTCTGTCTTTCAGCGCGTTTTTCCCTCTGTGGGATGAAAAGAAATAAGACAAGATCTGCCGCCCAACAATGCTTGAGTCAATACTTTACTCACCTCAATCATCCGTAGCCTTTCCTCTTCCTCTTCACGAAGCCTAACTTCCTTTTCCTCCTCAATGCGAGCGAAATGTTCGTCTTTCGCTCTATCGACTCGAATTTGGCGTTCAGATTGTGCTTCTTGGATAAACTCGAGACAATACTTTCTGAGAACGTACATACACCTTTTTGCCTGATCATTGAGAGGGGAAGAAGATTCATGGTCGTACTGAATATTCTTGAGGAACGGCTCCTCTATGCAGGAGTGTACAAACCAAAACAATTGAGATTCTTGAGCTATGACGAAATTTGAGGCAAACAATTAAATACGTACTTGAAATGACATCGTTCTTCTCACGATCCGCATCTTCTTTTATTGCGTTTTCGGCGTCGTCTAGCTGCTTCATTTCGGCAATCAGCTCATCGTCAGGTTGGACAGCAAAATCCTCAGCCCTCGCTTGTGCTAGTCTGAACGCCTTTTCAATGATCTCTTTCGTTTCCTTGGCATTTTGCAACTCTTTGGCGAATTGTGCCTGCTTTGCCTTCTGATGAGACTGTGCCACGTTGGTGCGACTCTCGAATGATTTCAAATCTGCGAGAGTTCTTTCAATGTTTTTTTGCAAGTCAGATAGGTTATTATCCTTCTTATCGAGCAATTGCTTCAACTCTATTGCGTTTTTTTCTTGAGTCGCTGACAAATCTTTGACAGATTGAAGAAGACTTTCAACTTCTTTGCACTCGCAATCAGCTTCGTGGACTGCTTTCATCATGTCTTCCTTGCGCTGGTCTTCCAGACTACGCCCTTCGTGTGTAGCTTTTAGCAATACCTCTGCGTCGCTTCGTATTTTCGAAGCTTCAGACTCATTTGCCTCGAAGACTTTGTCCAATTCGACAACGTCAATGCTCAACTTCTCTCTTTCGGTCTCCTTGGCACGAAGTTCGTCTTCCTCCAAGTTGACACGCACTCGAATTCGTGCAACGTCGAGGGACAGGGCGTGGTCGGTGCCCCAGTTGGGCAAAGGAAGAACTTCATGACCCTCTGATTTGCGGAGATCATTGCATTGCTATGAACGAAGAGTGTACACAAACAAACAAAATCTTAATGGAAGATTCGCCAGGGAAGAAATACTATCTCAGAATACAGGTCTCACCGCCCAAATCTTGCCGAGCTCCACTTTCTTGGCCTCGATCATGGCCTTCTTCTCATCAACTGCCTCAAGAGCCTTTTCTTTGGAATCTTCGGCTTCTTTTGCGTTGATCTCTAACATAGCGATTGCCTCGATATGACGAGTCATCTCCATGCTCATTTCGTGCTCGATGGTCTCCACTCGTAGCTTGGTCTGAGATTCAATTTGCTGGGCAGAAGAGAGATCGTGCTCGTTCCCTGCATAGAAAATATAGATGACGAGATGCACGAGACAAGATGGTATTTACAAAAATGACTGTAGTACTCTAACAAACGACTTACCAGCGATTTCCGCACGTATCTTGACAATGTCTGCAGCCACTGAACGTGCTTTTTGTTGATTCAATTGAATGGACTTAAACAGCAGATCCCGGCGATGCCTGGCATCATCTCTCTTCAGAGTCGCAGCATTCAACTTGTTCGCGTATTGCCCCTTCACAAAGCTCAGCCTTGTCTCGGTCTCACTCAAAGCAATCATAGCAGACTCGATTTGCTTTTGATAAGGTCCGAGAACGCGCGCAACGCCAAGTGCGCGCTTCAGCCTGAGATCGAATCGATTCTGTTCCTTGCGAGAGTTATCGCAGCGACTACGAGACTCGATGAGCTGACGGTGATGGATGGACAATTCTTTGTTAGCTCGCAGGAGATCGGCACGCATGGCTCCATTTTCATACTTGAGCTTTGATACTTTGGCTTCGAGGGCGGTTTTGAGGCCGAGCTTCTGCTGTCGGGCGAGCTTAACGGACTGGAGCATGCGCTCGGAGTCGAGCTGTTGCTGCTCGAGAATGGCAATGTCGTGCAGTACTGATGATAATGAAAGCGGCGTGCAAGGGCATGTGGATTGAATTAGGATCAATCGAAATTAATTCAAATCCATGACAAATTGAAACTAACAATATCGCCAAATCATTCTAATCAATGCAGCCATAAAATAGATTGACATTCCAGCGAAGGATGCCAAAATATTGTCACAGGAGAAATAGTTACTACATTTCCAGTCGAAACAACAAGGCGGAAAAAATAAAGACCGCCCATCGACAGAATCGATGTTGAATTAAAAAAGGCACACCATGATAATCAACGGCATTCATCGATCGACCAAAATCGCGTCAGAATAATTCTATCAAATTTTTTCCAACATACCTTCTTCCATGTCAATCTGCCCCTCTTTGAGACATTCCTGCTTCCCTTCGCCCTGCTGCTGGCCCTGTTGCTGCGGCTGCCCTTTTAATACCGTCCTTGTCAATTGAACCTGCCCTCCACCATCAGTAATCACCGTTCCTACGCCATGATCGGTGGCGACATTCGGGTTCCGTTGCGCCACCACGGCGGCGGAGGGGCGCGCGTACGACGTCGAAGACGAGGCGGAACCTGCCCCTTCTCCTCCTGTGACGCGACGCGAATTTAAAATGCCACGGCTTCCAGCGGCGCTGCGACGACCCAACAAATGGGAGGGAGGGGGCCGTCGATTTGACTTGTTGTGGTTTAGAAAGGTAGACATAGTTTCATTCTTATGCAGTTGTATTGGTTATTGTCGACGTTGTTAGGTTCACCTTGGCACAATGACATACAGCGAAGGTTTGTGGGGACGGTTGTTTGAAAAAAAATGGAATGTTGTGTGTCGGGTGGGAGACCTTGGGCGACCATCCCTGCTATGTCTTTGGACCAAAAGTTAAAACCATTGATTAGGAAACAATCTGCCCAATTTTAGGTTTAAACAAATCATCATTACTCCTCCTTGAAGTATGAACAAGCCCTTTTGTTCTTGTGCCCCTTGCACCCAGGCCTAGCCCAAACGCTGCATGATCTCTTGGGACTGAAAATTAACCTTTCAAAAAATACTTTAGCAGCTATCACGGTCAGAGTATTTAACCATGCTTTATTAATTAAAGCTGAGGTTGACTCATTAAGGCGCCCTCAACAGGAACACCATGTTTCAAGGTGAATGCAATGATCATGGCAAAAATAAAATAGAAATTGCAGTCAACCGC
>JALLPD010000352.1:0-16810 GCA_036940065.1 Cyclotella cf. meneghiniana
GCAATGAGGAATCTATTCCAGTTGCATTTAGGTGGAAAAAAGAGGTTTAACACTAACGAGAACAGGATTTTTTATTTTTCAGGACTATACCAGGTATGGCCCAGCAATATGTTTAAGAAACTCATCCATGATGTAATTTTTCAATGATCTCCCTAATTTTCCTCTTTTATCTTGACCTGTGTAACCTTTTTCACAGTACGTTTAAGTTTTCTTCTTCCCATCACTCTTGAGGCAATGTGGCACCAGAATTTTCATCTCCGATCGCCATTCTCACAACACCTCCATGAACATGAAACCACTCTCTGCAGCGAATACAAGTGCATGTGGTAGTTTTTTGGCAGCATTTGGCACTATGGAACTCATTCGGGCATTAAGGATGGTGATATGTCTCTTGAGGACTTTTTGCATGGAATCATTCTGAAGTACCAGTGGGTCTCAGATAAGGCTCCTTCTGTGTGTATTTTAAAAAGTGAAAGTGACTAGTTCAGGTCTGGTCTAGTCACTATTACTAGTAAAGATCTGGACTAGTTATCAAGTGGTGTTGAGGGCTTGAACACTAAAATGCTCATAAAAATGGTGAGTTTTTCTAAATTGAGACAATCTTTTTGAAGTACTTAGATTCTGATTTTTACGGTACCTAGAGATGAGCATAGCCTAAAAATTAGAATCTAACTACATGCAGGGTTGGGCTCTAACAAGTCTAACAATCTTGATGGACACTACTTTATAATATGCTTTATAAGACCCACTACGTTATAAGACCAGCCCAACCCATTTCTTGACATTTGTGTTTTTAAACATGCTAAATCATTCAATAAACTCTAAATCTGTCATAAATGTATTCTCCATCAAAACAGCATTATGCCTACATTTACAGCTCCCCACAATTCCTTCTTGTTGCTGAGAAATGCCATTTCTTACAAAATCTCACCACACAACATCATGTTGACATCAACCACAAGTCATTCTTTCTTCATTATTAATATGCTTCACATTGTCTTGGTGGGATTCCTCCCTGACAATCATGGACATTCTTGTCAGCATCATTCCTTTGACAGTGGGCTGCCTTTGTGTTGGAGACTGCATAGAATGGCATTGGAATGGTGATTTGGTTGAAGTTGAGTTCAAAGAGCCACTTTGCAGACCATGTTTTTAATGCAGATGATTCTGATGACTGTCAAGTTTGTTTTTCTGCAAGAGAATATACTGTCAGATAGTCAACATGGATGCCTTGTGTGGATCACAGAGATTGTGCTCCCTCATAATGAAAACAAGGGTAAGCACGTTCTTTAACATCATTTTGGAGCCTGGTCCGAATTGGTCCAAAATCAGCAAGAAAGTTGACAATAATGATAAATAAAATATGGGTCTACTGTTACTCTCCTTAATGTGCAAACATAAACTTATACATTTAATTGAAGTATGCTTGAACTGAATATGTTCAAACATTCATGACCTGTTTTCATCCATACATTCTTCCCAACCTGATGTGAAATGATTGTGCCTGCATCAACAATCAACTTCATCACCTGTTTGCAAGAAGGTTCCTTTGCTTGAATGACAAAATCCCCTCTCCTTCCATCATCCAATCCTCCCATTTCTCTCTCATTGCACACTTCAGTGTACTGTTTATTCTGATGTCAATAAGCTGACACAAATATTTGTAGTCTGCAGGAATGTGCAGAGCTTTGACCCTATTTCCTGCAATGAACCACTAAACCATACTGGAAGATGCAATATTTGTCGAGGATTAGAATGGGTGGCAGTGCACCTTGTTTCATCTAATCCTTCTCATGGTTGGATGGTTTGAGTATGACATCAATCCATTTGTGCATGAGAACTTTGTCCATCCATGACCTTTTCTGACAAGCCTATTTGCCATTTCCATGATACCTATATTATCCCTCGTGTAAAAAGTATCAGCTTTGCATGGATGATAAGATGTATACATCATTGTGATCTTTTATCATTTGTGGGCACATATAAACCAAATTATACAGTAATGTCATAGACTGCCAACCCTGGGAAGACAGAAAATAATTGATTGTGGAGGTGCACTGCAGAGACACTGGACCATGTCAGTAACTACCATAACTATGGGAAAAGATTTCATAAAGATAGTCTCATGTTACAAAATCTCACCATTTGTACAATCATTTAGTTTCTGAGCCCTTAAACTTGTCCCACCTCGGTGCAATTCGAATGTATTCTCCATTGCAAGACCAATCTGCCCATATGCTGGGATCCCTATAATTCCATTTTACTTCATAAGTTGTGGTTTATTGGCATTGCACTCACCACACTGCTTTGAAGAAGGCTACTCCATCGACAGATTCTCCTATGATGGCGCCTATGACAACAGATTTTCCTACAATGGTTTATACAATGACGGATTCTTCTATTATGGTGCCTACAATTAAAGTGCCTCTCCAGTTTGGAAACTTTCCAGTTCACACAGGGAGTATGGTTTTGCATCTGGTTAGGAGTTTCTGCTGAATCAGGTTGGCTATTGTAATGTTGTATCTGCCAGAAATGGCACCAGACAATCTCACTGCTTGCTTTGTTCTCCGTGATTGGAGACATTTACAACATGTTTTAAGAATCTAAATTAATTTTTTTGACATTACCACAAGAAATTTGTCAACTAATAGAAAAAGTAAATTGTAATAATTAGTGCTTAGATTTGGTGCATTGTTGCATATGTTGGAAATGACTCTGGACAAACTCGCTGCATTTCTGACTGTTGGTATCAGTCATTCCATCTGTTGCAGGCTGTGGCAAGGCAACTGCCTTTCTGCGGATGCATCATAAACACCGCTCTAGCGATGTGTCCCCCCTTGCAAATCCACAACACGCTTCCATTGGTAATAAATACAGCAATTGTTGTTTCACAGGGAGAGAAGGTTTGCCATGGTTGGGCAACATAAAGATGGGCGGGGAGTGTGCTGCATCAAACAAATAATTGCCCTACCATTAAAATAGATTGGCAGGAACATGAGGGGGCATAAGCAATTGCTTTACTTTATATCGCTAAAGATATCAGTGAGATACATGCACTTTACAAAATCTCAAACATTTCGACCGTCTATAATATATTGGTCCATGAGTCAGGCATATTGACCTCAATATATTATATTGAGGTCAATATGCACGCAAAAAAGTTCATAGCACATTAACCACTTGGGCAATTTTGCTGTAATTTAAACTATGGACTGGTGAGATGCCAAAGAGGGTGAGAATTTTTTGTTGCAGATTTTGCCCCATGGCATCATTTTTGTTTCATTTTCTGAAAAGCAACTAATTGGATTTTTTTGTTTCTTGGTAAAAAAGTTTTTTGATAAATCCATCATCCGTCTTCTGCCAATATACTGAATCCTAAAAATATTTTTTACAGGTGCATCGTCCCCAATGCTCACAAAAAACAATCGACAATGGGACAAACCCGCTGTCCAACAAAGAGGCTTGGCATACAGGCAAAATGCTCTGTCCTATTGAGCCGCCTATGCCCATCTGCCATTGTGGACACATATTTTCCCCAAAAATTGAAGATGCAACCCATGGAGATTGCACAACAAAATCTGTTTTCTTTTTGTTGCCATCAATTCCAAATGAAGAACTCTATTGCTCCAAAAAATTTTGTATCATCATTGAGGACGGTCCTCCTGAACCCTTTTTCAATGAGGAAGCTGTTCCTGCTGATATTGGAGACAATCCTGATCAAGGGGAAGTTGAGATTGACAGGGCTGTTTTTTGCGCAGGGAACAGGAATGAGGACATCAACTATGTTTGGAATTAAGGCTTGGATGTCGACGATGACAATGAGCCAGCCCCTGAGAACATTCCACAAGAACAGGTAACATTCTCGCGCTTGTTTGATGGTCAAAGCTGGGGTTTTGATGGAATCAATCGCAGGGCTGCATCAGTTCCCATTGATATGTCCCCATGCTTCCAAAATGGATGGTCTCCGAAGAGGAAATCTTTGATGGATGTTTTTCTGAAGATGACACCATATATTTTTTTCAAAGAGGTAATCATCGAAAAAACCACTCAGTCGCTTGTCGAGAACATGATGCGGCCGCTGGGGGAAGGTGAATTCATCCGATATATTGGCATCTGGTTGATGATGTCCACTTGTTCTGGATGGTCACGGGATGATTTTTGGTCCTCATCAAAATTCGACGAGAGAACAAACCCATGCCCCTACAACTTCACTCCCTACATGTCAAAAAGGCGATTCAAGGCAATCACATGAGATTTGCACTTCACTGATGCCAACCCTCCCCAGTACCGAGATCGCTTCTGGGAGGTGAGACAAATGATCGACAAGTGGAATGATCACACCACCAAAGTGTTTGTTCCATCTTGGGTTTTATGCCTTGATGAAAGCATGTTGATTTGGCACTCAATGTTTACGTGCCCTGGCTGGTTTTTTTGTCCACAAAAGCCTCATCTGTTTGGCAACGAATATCACTCAATGTGTTGTGGAGTAAGTGGAGTGATGCTTAATGTTGAGTTGGTGGAAGGAAAGGAAAAACCGGCTGAACTCAACAATCCAAAGTTTGACAACGGTGGAGGAAAGACATGTGGCCTTCTTTTGCAGATGCTTTGTAAATATTTTCGACCAGAAGGTATGACATCTTGGACTCCGGCTTTTGTGTGATGAAAGCAATTGTAGAGTTGAAGAAAGAAGGCATCTTTGCTGGAGCATTGATAAAGAAGAGGAGGTATTGGCCGGCTTTGGTTCCAGGTGATGCGATTAGTGAATACTTTGAAACAAAATCAGTTGGTGAGACGGATGTTATAAGTGGTAAGTTGAGTGGAGTTGAATGTTATATTTGGGGAATGAAAGAACCAGATTATGTGATGAAAATTATGGGAACTGGTGGTGCATTATTCTCCAATGGATGCAAAGTGGTTTGTCGCAAGTGGCCACACAAAACAATTCACGTACACGAAGCCATTTCAGTGGCACTTCCAGTACTGTCACATTGTTGATGATCACAACAACTTATGCCATACTCTTGCGAGCATTGAGGACACTTGGAGGACTGATCATTGGCCTGATAGAGTGTTTGCATTCCTATTGGCACTCTCTGAAGTCAACTCGTACTTGGTGATGTGACATTTTTGTTGGAAGGACAAAGAAGTTCCGACGTACTTAAACTTCCGCCGTATGTTTGCTTGGGAATTAATCGACAACTCTTTGATCACTAATGAGATTGAGGTGCAGGAAGAAGTTCGGAGGAGGCTAAGAAACCAGCACAATCTCCTGCAGATGCCAAAACATGCTAACGGATGGGATGGGAGGGACTGGATAAAAAGGCAAAATCGTGGTACCAACAATTCACTCGCAAGGGTGTAAATGCAAGAAAATGCACCCAATTAAACAATAAAACTACTGCGCCTGTGGCCCTGGAAAGTGGATGTGCAAAGCCTGTCACCTTGAGCACATCATCCAATTGAGAAATGAAGGATTGTAAAACTTATTGAGGTCAATATTTCAAAAATCGCAAAAATTGGTGTTTAGTTTTTTGTATTTTTGCCGCCGATTTAATTATTAACCATACGGTCATTTTGGTATTTTTGGAATCCTTGTGAAATTCTGCATTAGAGCAAGATAAAAATGTATTGAAAATATTGAATTAAAAATAAAATGACCCTGCTTATTTTGCATATTGAGGTCAATATATATTGACCCGATTTATTCGCCGGTATTATTGCCTTGTGATGTGAAATACGTTAGAAATAAAATAAAATAAAGGTACAACACATTCCTGATCTACATAGGAATACGAAAATTCTATTGTATGCAGTAAATAAGCAAGGACAGCTGTACCGTAACCATCCAAAAATGCTTGCATTGGCTGCTAGTAATTCTATCGTATTGCCCAACACAACATGAAGTAGACGGGATCGTTAAGCTTTCTGCACGATCTGCACGAGAAACTCCGTGAATAATCCCAGGACTGAATGATTTTCTGCAGAAGGAATCATGCAGGAACCGAGTGATGTTGGCGATATTACTGATTCCTTTGTACCAGATCTAGATATTTAGCGATTGCCCGGATCCTGCACAATCTCAAGACTTCCCGTAGACATCCAGCATGATATGCGACGTCATGAAAATTTTAGTTCATTTTCACTTCTGTATTTTTGCGATAAGGTTCTATCTTCACAGGGCACCGTTGACGTATTCCCGTCATCTGCGCAATAAACAACATAATCAACTTCAAGACACGGAGATTCCCATGAAGTTTTCGGTGATTCGTAGAGATTCCTAGAAAACGTATTAAGTCTTGGGATGTATCTTTAATCGTAAGCTCCTTAGTCTATGCAGTCATTTGGCCTATTGATGCTTCTTGACAGCATTGTACGATTAGAAATGGCCTTGCGAACGAAAAATTAAGCCGACCGCGAGCAGCGACGAGCTAGTTCGAACTAGAGTTTTCGACCAAATGTCTTCAATAAGGAACACTTTATTCAAGGAGGTACTTGAATTTTCATGTTCTGACGCTGAGACAGTGTGTATGACTCCGAAGATATAACCACTTCTGGAGGACGCGGGAAGGACTCGCAAAATTCATGGGTATTTCCCAAGATAGGAATCTGTATAATCGCCAAAAAATGCCGGTTCCTGCAGAGCATGCTTTTAAGTCGCGTTGAAACACGTCTAGAGACAACTAGAGCTCCGCATATCGTCTGTGGGCAGAAGTTTCAGGATATAGCTGCGGTAATGACCACGTACTTTGAAACATCAAGGAAGTCACAACTGTTGAACGCCCAACCTCGAGTTCCTTTCAAGCCTTGAGCCTTTTGAGCCTCTAAAAACCATCTGAAGGACCATTATCAATTATTATCAAGATGTTTTCCTCACCCTTTGGCGACATCTCCAACCTCTTTGCGGCCGCCGCCGCCGCCGCCAATCTACCTTCTGCCTCGCTTCCTGCCCCTCAAGTCGCTCACCTAGCAGCGGCGACAGCTCAACCATCTCTACCGCAAACCACGGATCTCGCCGCTGCTACAGCTGATCTTTTAGGACAATCCAATTCCAGCGCCGACATGACTATCGTCACCCCAGAAGCAACATCGGCGGGCTTGACAGCTTTGTTTAACGAGCTCGATGATATACCGTTGAGCGAGAAGGCAGCGTTGGTATACGTTCAGCAGACCAAGCCGGAGCTCGTGGGCGATGACGAGGCTTTTAGGTTTCTGCTGGTGGAAAATTTTAAGGCTCGAGTGAGTTGTTTGAAAACGGATTTTGCGGTCGCCCGGTCTGGATTTCGTCTGACGATTCCGCCCATAACTATCTCTAACCTTGTACGCTTCTCGACGCGCAGGAAGCAGCTCGCCGTCTAGTCCGTTACTGGAACGAACGCTATCGACTCTTCGGCCAGGAGAAATTTTGTCTCCCCCTCACTCTTAAGGGAGCGCTCAAGGACGACTCTTTGGCGTTGAGCCGAGGATATGTTCAGATCTTGCCTCAGGCAGATACTGCAGGGAGAGCTGTGATTTATGTGGACTGGAGTTGTCATGAGCCCAGTATTGGGTATTCGGTGGAGAGCATGGTATGTTTAGATAAAAGTTGCCTTGAGCTCTGTTCCAATACTGTCATTTATAGCTAATGCATTGATTCATTCCTCTGTCACGTCATGTATACAGCATCGAGTCTTCTGGTACATAGTGCACGTTGCCATGGAAGACATCGATGTCCTCAAGCGGGGTTTAGTGCTCCTTATCTACCCTCAAGAAGCACGCCTCGACCAATTCGATCACTGCCTCTGGAAATCCATCGCCGAATCTTGCAAGTACTCTCTCCCTATACAGTGGAAGAGCACTCATATAGTCCACCCCAATCGATTCTTTAGCATCATTCATCCGTTGTTCATGTCAACGCTGCCCAAGACGGTGCAAGATCGCGTCGTGGTACACTCGGGGACGAAGATGAAGGTCCTTGCGAACTTATTAAGGTATTGTCTTCCTTGGGACCGTATCCCCAGTGACGTGGGGGGGTGCGTCGACTTAGATTTTGGAAAATGGCTTTCGGAACGAATGATTAAAGAAGATAAATTGAGCGCACTTGCTCCGCGAACGACCACGAGTCAAGGTGGCGGAGGAAATCTATTTGCTCCGTTGACTGGTCAGTCTCAACTGGCGCAAGCTACGCAGCTGATGCAGACAGCTCCGTTGGGGCTGGGGTCTAGTATACCGACACTGCCATTACCTGACCAGGCCATGAGTGCAGCAGCTCATCCTCTTTTTGGTGGCAATACGAACCATCTCTTACTCAATCTCACTCGTCAAGGTGGAAACATTTCCACTGTTCCACTTGTACCGCAAGATGATGAAAGAAAACCATCGGCCCTCCCTACTGATTTGAGATTTTCCAACGGAGGGGCACCTTCAATGCCAGTCATCCAGAGCACAAGCAAGCCATCAAAGAAAAAAGACAAAGCATCCGATACGCCTGCTAAGGGGAAAGCCACCAATGTTAAATCTGGTCGTAAATCGGACCCTCGTATGGATCGTGCAGTAGAAGCCAAACTGGCTGACCCATCTATGTCCCTACTTGATGCATTACGGGCAGGTGGATTCGAAATCCCATCATCCAGCAGTTCTTCAGCACCACAATATGTTGTGGTGGATGGAGACAATGTCAAGATTACGCAGAGAAAAAATCAATTGTTGAGAAGGTTGAGGACTGTGAAAAAGGAAGACCAAAAGAATTGCAGTGAGGTGTGATGTTGTTTGATCTTAATGTAAATACTTGCCAGGTCTGCAATAAGTTGAAAATAATGAGTTCATTCTACAATAGTATGTTGTGCTCCGTTAAATTCCCAGAGGCATCACTTTAGTCACTTTGACTGAAGTCAGTTAGTACTTTGAAACTATTTAAGTTCAACATTTATCTTCACCAATGAAGATAGCGATCAATCTTGTGGATGATTATGAGAAGATTTGAGCAAAAGGTGGTGCAAATAGAGTTGGTGCTTGGGTTGTGGACTTCCATCCCTTCTGCCAAAGTTTTCCAGTAGAATAGACGGAGTCGGGCTAATAATTTTTTTATAAAAATCTTGGCTGGCCCCTCAGGTTGTGATTTTGAAACCTGAAGTGACATCTGACATTTCATTCATTACTTAATTTGGCCATTTTTTTCATTTTCTTTTCAAATTTTATATTCACTGAATACTCTTGACCCGGCGGGAGTTTATTCATCTGACAACTGACATTACCACATCACTAGATTTATACTGTGAGCTCCTTTCTCCCATTTCCATCCAAAATGCACTCATCTACAATCTAGCGATCACCATCACCTTTCATCCATATCTACAATGATGTTCAGTATTGCTGCGTGTGTCCTTCATCATGCCATCTTGTCAGGTGTATCTCCCCTGAGAAGCACAGGTTTCCGTGCAAAGGCAAAGAAGAAACATGCCTCAGTTGTGTCTACATCTTGCAAGAGTAGCCGTAGTTCCACAGGGCATTCTCCACATCCTGTGCAATTTCCCTCATCTTCCTCTGAATCATCTACAACTGCATTAGGGGACCAACATGATGTATCACCTGTTTGGCGCTCTCCTCTACTGCATGCTGTGCCTGCCAGTGATGACCTTGAACACTGTCAACCTGTTCCTACTCTCCAGCTGTTTGATCAAGGTGACAAAGTGATGAAACTGATGAAAGTAACAAAGTTCATGGAGAAACATAAGAGGCACTACTCCACAATTCTAGTCAGGAGGAAGATCCAAATGCCAATGAATGCAGTGATGAGTATGCCCCATGAACAGATCTTCCATTACTTCCCAATCCTGAGATTAATGGCAATGACCTCTCTGTTCTGCACCCTGAGACACCAACACAGGACCAAGTGTCAGTACATGAGCTGATGATGGCATGTCAGATGTTAGTGACATACCTTCCAGTTGTCCGTTTCCTGAAAGGGTCATGCTAAATGGTAATTACAACTGACAGAAAAAACAGAGAGGTGGTCAAAATTGCATCAAATGCTATGGCTGGAATAAAACTGTCAAACATGAGAGGTGAGATGCAGCTCAGAGAAATGCAATCATCTATGAGAGGTGTACATCATTGATTGAAGGCTTTAACAAGGATGATTTTGATGACATCAACAACAATTTACAGGACATTATGAAGGATTGAGCATGCTCAGGGACAAGTGACTGATGGGAAACTCTGGAGAAAGTATACTTCCATCCAAAAAGAGCTATGTTTGATGCATGCTTGGATCAAGACCAGTCCTCATGACATTTATAGGGATTGGTTGCTTGTATATTTTAGAGAGATGGGGTTAAATTTTAGCTGTTGTGGATGTGCAAACTGTTCATGAGATATCATTATTAACATTATGAGTTAGTAAATAGGCACCAATACATCATACATACTTATATGAAGAACTCAAGCAGCAAATTCCATCTGTTGGTGGCTAATAAACTGAAGGCTGTTAATTTGCTAGCACTTAAGATTCATGTCAGGGACAAGGAATTCATACCGATTTGTAATGGACATCCTGCAGGGGTTATGAGGGTTGAACAATAGGATACGATGAGGATGAGAACTGACAATGAAAGTAGTGCTGAAAGGGTTTGTGGTGCTGCTGCACCGATTGCATTTCAACAGATGGACCCAGAAAACAGAAACAGAGGCTTCAGAATGATGCTGCAAATCAGTAGTTCAAGGATATGAAACAAAAATAAACTAGATTGGTGCAGTGCAACTAGAATGAAATAGAAACTGTTGCAGAGCCACAAAGATGTCATTGTTACCAAACATGGAGAGATAGAATGTAACAACAGAGTCACAGGCTTAATTGATGATGTTGGAATCTCCACTTGCACACAACAATGACGAGGAAATGGTAAAAGGTGTTGACAGTGTTACTGATGCAGCTACTTTTTCTTCATTATAAGAGAAAAAATAGCTGTTCATGTTCAACATTTTAATTTAATAGTGAGATGATCTATTATTGACATGCATGTGAATCGATCTACAATATTTAATATGTTCCACCAAAATATCCCTGCGATCATTCCATTTTGCAGTCAAATGCCTCACACTCCTGTTATTTGGAATCTGTTGTTGTTTGTGATGTTATTACATCCCCAATATAAATGGCATCTATATCCAGCGGTGCACCATGACCAACCCTTGTTTGGCTCACAATTTTTCATGATCCTCTATCATGATGTTATGCAAGATACAACAAGTCAAATTTTTGTTGATTGATTCCATATTTCTATAGTGCACACCATATTCCAGACTTCTCCAATGCTTCCTAATAATCCCAAAATTCATTAAACATCCTTCTGTACACTATCAATGATTGTCATAAAAAACCAAGTCTTGAACACATTTCTTCTCCTTCAAAAGAACATATCAACCTTGCCAAATCAGGTAACTGTGATCACAAATAAGGCAGATACCCTTAGACTTTTTGATTTCACCTGCCAAAATGTAGTGATACCAAATCCTGATGGCATCATTTGGTGGTAGGCATGGTAATCATGGGATCAAACGAACAATATGTTTGTTGTTTCTTGCTCCAAACTAAAAACGAGCTACCCCAAGAGTTCTGTACGTATTGTCTGTCACACATTCAAATGCAGCAGTAGGAAATTGTTCTTTTCCACAAGTCCGATTGAATTCACCTGCAGGGCATCATGACCATTTTAGTTGAGCAACATCAACAGAACCAACACATCCAGGTAAACAGCTAGCTTCATACTCCTCGTGACATGAACTAAAGTTTCCATGGTGACAAGGTATTTGATCCACTTATCCTTGCAAACGCTCAGCATTCTTGAAAACAGCCATAAAACATCCATGCTCCTCTTTAGACAATCCTGTCTCAATTTCAAACCGACAGAAAGATCTTCTGTTTTCCATGTATTCAAGAACAGTCAATAAAAAAGTCGAATGCAATCAAAGATATGTTGATTGCATCAAACTCTTTTGCAGGCTTTACCCATTCTTGTTTGATGAATAATGCTATCATTTATCAATCTTATGCAGAGACATCTGAAAGCTACTCCTGAAAGTAGAAAACATGTGATGAGATTCAATTTATGTTTCCTCATGGACTGATGGATGAAGGAAATGTAGGGAGTGCTTGGATTTGTAGATGTCCCCGAATGATATCCAAAATAGTTATGGCATCCTGGTTGTCAAGTTGACTTGCAAGTATATTGTTTGGTTGCTGTAGCCAGTCATCTGTGTCACTAAATGTAAAGGATTATTTGTTGTTTTCACACCACTTTCAATCAGAGCATATGCATTGTTCCTGCATGTGATCATGTTCCAATATCAATGGACGATGTCTTCATTGTCAGAACTATCATCAGTGACATTATTGGAGACTTTACCATTTTCACTGTCAGAGGATGACAGCAAATCAAATTCATTGGGGAATCCACCTACATTCATGATGGAGTGCAGAGTTTGTGATGACTTGTAGACAATGTCTACCCCAATTTTGGTGATGGCTTATGATGAAACATGGTCAGAGTGGATGCAAGTTGCTTGCAAGTGGCATGGTGATGCAAATTTTTGTGTGAAAACATGGCAAAAAATGAAGTGTGGGAATGTCAAATGAGAATGTAAAGCGGCCAAAATGGCTGACATTTTTCCAAAATGTCAGTGATTTTTGCCATCTGACACCAAATCTGACATTTGGAATCATTAAAAACGGCCAATTTTGACAAAAAATATGAGATGTAAGCTACGCAAAATCAAAAATTGTTCTGGCATGATCACATTTCATGGGACACAAAAAATGTCAAATGTCAGATGTGATGCTACAAAGCCACAGCCTCAGTTTTTTATATATTCCCACATGTAAAAAATCTCGTCAGGAAATCAACCACAATGCAACTACTTAAATGTCTTGCTTATGGTGCCTTGTGCAGTGTTCTCAAATATCCAATGTCATTTTGTAAATAATGAGAATTAAACCTACCTAAAAGGCAACATGGACAAAAGTCTTTCTTACCTGCATATAACAGAGCAACAGCAGGGTTGTTGTACAGAGGGAATCAGGGAGATGGAATCTTCATACACAGTGAAAGGGTGGATTTGGTCAATACTGACCAAGAAATCATTGCTACATGTGCCAGGAACATTTGGAGCAAGTCAACAGAAAATGAAAGACGAGTACTGGGACAAGAGTGTTTCATGCCTGAATGGGTTATGTGGCCATACATGCTGAGGCAACTTGCACAAACCAGCATTGACAATTGATGGAACTACCTTGTCCAAGCTGGGAGAAATCCCTGCAAAGGAAATGTTGGCGGCACGAGATCAAGTCTGGTGCATCAGTACCAATCAGATCAGCGACCCAAGACATAATTTCCATATGTTCATTGTGAGTTTTGCCATCGACAAGGTGTATGTGTGCGGGGGAATTGCAATACATCCACTGGCAATGTGTGATTGTTATAAGATGTTGAAGGAAGGATGATCTCCTTGAGCAAATGGAGGTATATGAACCAGTGTCTTGCAGTTGGTCAGCATGATGGAGAATAAGGCTAGAGCTGACTTGGCCTAATAAAAAATTATCCTGTCTCAAAATATAAATTTCTTGACCAACAGATTGAAGGGGGGGGTGCCTCAGGAGGGAGGACATTGTATGCTTACCCTTAGATCTTTAGTGAGAATTTGGTCAAAATCCATTTCTTTGAGCCAGATAATAAAGAGTTGGCATGAGTTGCAAAGCATTTTGTGGTGACCTTTGCTGAGGTGTGTGATGGTTCTGTTCAATGTCACAACAAATGCATGTGTTTGTACTGTATGGATCAATATAGGAGTGTTGGTGAATGGTTCGACAGAAACCAGAGTTATGTTTAGTGAGCCATATCCAGAACATGTAGATGTATGCTTTCATGCAGTGGTCAACTCCTTGACAACAGACCAGAGGGAAGTGGTCCTGATGGATGAGTTGGCTCTTGTGAAAGAGTTTCTGTCCAGTTTGGTGGCCCCATTGGGTGTAGAGGCCCTCTCTGATCAGACTTGTGAATTTTGTCCTGCCAATTACAACCCCTTTATTTTCCAAGGGGTACAATGACAAACAACCTTGTCCAATTTTAATAACCTTGAGGACTGTCTGCTTGGTGAAAGAGTCCACCATGATGTTGAGTTTTTGTGGTAGGATCATGTCAGAAATAGGAATGTGATCATGGAGATGTGCAATGATGTGAGTATATGTCATTGAAAAGGGAAGGCCAAGGATGAGACATTGGAAAACCAATAGGGGATTGGCATGGGATTGTCAAAGCATGTGTGACCACACCCATATTCTGATAATAACTCAGGGCTGGTTGGTACTTTGCTGGTAGGTCTGATGCTGATTTAAGTATTAACACAGTCAAGAGGCTGCCAAAGAGTTCACCTCAACAATTTGAAGCCGTCGTTGGTACATTCAACCAGGGACTTGCCATTTGTATAGAAGAAGTACAGAGAAAGATTACAGCACTTGAACAGATCGAGGCATCCCTATCGGGCATTAGGAGCCACCATGGGCATGAAAAATACATGACCCATCACCCTCAATTTTTCAAGTTCTTCCAGAGAGGTTTATGGCCAAATGATGTAAGTAGAGCACAAAGTGTCATTGGGAGATGCTCTTATGTCTGGTTAGTAATGGTTGTCTATGAATGTCTATGAATGTATTGAAACAGTGGAGGGTGAGTGTTCAATGACCAATATGTAGGTGGGACATTTTCGGGTTGTACTTGTGTCACTGTTGATGGAGAAGAAGGGACTGTGACTGGTGTTGTATCATGTTAGAGTCAGATGGTAGATGGATACTTTAGGGCCATCAGAGATGTAGATGATAAAGAACCTATCAGGTGCAGTCATCCAGGTGACACAAGTGGGGGGAGGGTGAAGAAATTTCCATGGGAGGTGAAAGGCATAATTTAGGAGAAGTGATGATGTGTAGTGTCTCTCTCCAAATGGCAAAATCTTTAGTGATGGTCTGCTCATTAGGGAATCACATGGAGAGAATGGACCATGGGGCTGTGTGGAGGGTAGCAGGGTATGCTGTACTCCCATCACAAAGTATTAAGTGGGAATCAAAATAGACCTGGTGAAAGCAATGGATGCAATTGAAAACTTAGCATTGAGGCTGAGGAAGGATTTGAACTACATTTTCCATGATGAATGGATCATGTACTTGTATAAGTGGAATGTGAACATCCAGATATAGCTCCAAAGTAACCTGGTATCAAGAGAAATGTCCCCAGAATACTCACATCCCTGTATGTGATGCAAGGATTGTTGAAATTACATGTACAGAAATTACCAGCCAGCTTGATTGCAATTTGTGTAAGTTCAAAAACACATCAGAGTGCTTTATCATACTCAGTGTTTTGGCCCCAGTGTTTTTCCAGGAACGTAGAGAATTGCTCAACATTTTGAGGGTTATATTGGGATGGCTTAATTCATAAAAATCAACTGGTAATGTCCGCCATTCCTTGCAAATGTGCCAATTTATTACAAGTTTGGGAACACAAGAATGGTACCAGGTTGAGAACATGTTGTCAACTTCCGCACTGTATGCTGTTAATGGAACCAAGCCATATTTGACAGAAGACCAGATTTGTTGATGGAAACTACCCCACACCTCTCATGGAGTAAGAATAATGAAAAGACTTGTCAAGACCATGTGAAGCATTTGGATAGATGTGGTGGAGCTGTGCTGTGGGGTTCTCCATGGGGCAAGAGAAATCGCTGAGAAAATTATGGCATTATTGATGCCCCTTAGTTGGATAGGAAATCTATAGAATCTGGTTAAGGGATTGAGATTTTATGGTGGCATATTTTGGAAAGAGATTTGATGCACAATTCACCCTGTTTAAACTTCTAAGAGAGTAGGTACCAGTAACAATGGGAGTCTTTTAAGTGCTGCTTGATGAGAAAGTCAGCAATGTTGCTCTCTATGATTGTGTCAGCCATGTAAATTTTGGTTGTGTAGAGCATTGCCATGATTGTTTGATGCTCCCTTTTACGTATTGCATTTGCATGTGAGTTCTTGACACTGGTTGGATATGCTTCAGACCATATGACTCACAGAGGGTCTTGAAGTGAAGCTTGAACTCAATTCCATTGTCATAGATAATGTATTGTCTATGTAGTTAATGACTAAACCAGGTCCTGTTCACTATGGTTCCTACTGTAGCTAACATTTTGTCGAAGGGGGTTGTTTTGGTTGGATATGTGTGTCCTTGCCCTTTTGCACCTCTGTACCCATGGGAATATCAAGTTCAGGTAGCTGTGATATCAGCAACTCAACAATTTCAAACCAGCTTGTTTCTGGGTTGATCAGTATGATGCACATGAAGTTAATTTGTAAGTTTGCCCTTGCCCTTGGGGGCATATCCTGTAAGGTCAACATATAATTGCTTCAATGGGTTGGTGATTTCAAGTTTTGTTGGCAGTTTCCTTTATTTGTGTTGTCTGTGCTTGTTCACCTGGCAACTGCGACACTTTTTGACATGTGATTTGACTGTCATTATGAGACAAATCAAATACATTGATAGATGAAGAGTTTCTCTGAGACACTTGGTCCCAGGGTGCTGGAGGTAGTAGTGGAATCAAGCTACCACACGGTAGCTTGTAGGCCTTTTGGAATAACCAGTATGCCATCTTTACAAAGTACTTCAATGTTTTCAACCAGCAGGATGGAAAATCCTTCTTTGTCAGCTTTTTAATCAGGTCATTATCCTGCTATATTGCAAATTACTGTTTTGGTTACTGTCCCTCAGAGGCAGTAATGGTAACCAAAAAAGTAACTCTT
>JALLPD010000353.1:0-16912 GCA_036940065.1 Cyclotella cf. meneghiniana
TTTTTTGTAACTCTATGTATGATAAAATACATAGTATTACACATAGCCAGATGGAGTTTTGCGCTCTAAGACGATGTACGGACTTCCCGAGGCAGGCCGTTTAGCCAAAAACTGCTTGAGAAACATCTTGACCTGGCAGGTTACTCTCATTGTCAAAATGCACCTGGTCTTCGGAGACACAAATGATGCCCCATCACTTTCAGTCTTGTGGTGGATGATTTTGGAATCAAGACAGCCGGTCTCCTCCATGCCAAACAACTCAAGCAACCCTTGGAGAACTACTACAAGGTCATGGTGGACTGCAAAGACGATTTTTTGCTGCAGAATAACGCTAGATTGTAATTACTAAGGCCACCCCCCTTCATACAACTCTAGAAGAAATGGGCCACCCTCAACCAGGTCCAACTCCTGTCACAACCAACAACTCCACAGCAGTTGGACTCACCATGGATGTCATGATTCCCAAAGCACCAAAGGTGATGGACATGAGGTTCAAGTGGTTGAAATGTTGGTGGGCTCAATCACTATTTTGCTATCTGGAGGCCAGAGAAATCAAAAACAGGGCAGACTACCCATGCAAACATCATTTGTGTTGGATAGCATTGTCCCTGAGTGATACACAAATGCATTTTCTGTATCTTCACAGGTGACACCTCTCGTGGTGCAAGACCTCTTTCCTTTCACCTTCTTATTTTTTTACGTGATTACAGCAACATTATCTTCTTGATGCACATTTTCTAGCACTGGCAAGGGTGTGCTGATCTGTGAGTCACAAGCTTGGTGGAATTCCCCCTTATGTGTGGCACAGACCATAGTACCAGTAGTAGTTACCGTACATGTGTACGTATCAAGGACCCAATCCCATGGACTCTTGTTATCAAGATCATTAGGTAGTTATAATCTTTCTAATGTCTTGACCATGAGATCTTTAGCTCCTCTCCTCTAGGTACCTATTAGCAGAATAGACTATTCACTTGAAACCGACATTGTTTTTTCACGAAGACATGTCGACAAGATCAATCAATTTATGATGACCAATTGTAGGGAGAACGTCATTTTTAGTTGTGCTTGTTTTCATGAGTTCAGAAAGTGCTACCATACATGCCAGGCAAGATATGTACAGAACGTTGAGTGATTTGAAAAATCCTCCACGGGTTATTGCTAATTCACAATCATTAGGTTCAAGAAGAGTGTATGATGATGATGATGAATTAACAGGTTTCAATGTTAGTCTTAGACTAAAGATGACAGATTTGTTTTCACCAAATGATACCATGAAAAAATTGGTTCAGATCAAGTCTTGCTTCCATATGAATAGGGTCAACATAGTGTCAGGTTTATGAGATAATTCTAATTAGTTTTGAGATTAGTATTTGGATCTGGGCATCCAATTATATAGCAAGAATTTGGGCGAAGTAAATGGCATCATGAAATTCCAGATGAAATGCAGATAAGGAATTCAAAGGTTAAGATTGCACAAACAATTAGTTATTGTGATGAAGGTGGCATGTTTCATTGATAGCAATTATATTTACTTATATGACACCATATTTTTCCAAGTCAACTGCTGAAGCAGAATGATTAGCATCAAGATAAGTAAAGGGATTAGGAATTAGAATGCTAGCACCCTATTTCATTGATAACCATTTCTTTTCACAAAAGGAATCCTAGAAATTTTTTCATATTACATGCCAATGCAGAATAATTAGAGTCAAGACTACTGAATAGGTTGGGATTAATGAGTTCTTCAGAGTTTGTCTAAGGATCAGTGGCCCTCTTTGAAAACCAGCACTTTGTATGAAGTAAGTATCACTGTAAAATACTTGCTCAGATTAAATGCAAATACATAATTGTTAGGATTAAGGTTGGTTGCACTAGTAGGGGTTAGTTGCACTAGTAGGGGTGAAACCTACCTGAGTGTGAAACAAGTCTAATCAAGTATAGAACTGAGTTGTGAATGTGAACATGGCAAGATGACATGAACAGTTTTTTTTCTGAACATGTTTGACTTCTCTGCTCTGTTTCAGTTCATGTGTTATTGGTGACAGTATCTTGTCTTTGTCTGTTTTTAATCTGGAGTTGTCATGCTGCTGTCATTGCTTACCTCCCCCTCCCTCTATCAAAGAAGAACTTGTTGCCTGTGCTTCTGTCTCTGAGTCTCTTCTGTTTTGGACTCATCTTCATACTTAGATCCAATCTGTCAATCATATTTCGTATTGATTGCCTATTTACAGGAGCCTATTTTGATTTGGCGATGATCTAAATAGGCTGAAAGCAATAAATGTTGTAAACATGCAAAACCTTTTTTGAAGGGCAATAGATATGATATGATTATTAGACTCTATTAATTAGCCTATTTAGATGAGAGATGACAATTTTAGACTTTTCTCCGTTAACATGCTGCAAAAATGCAAATTTAACTTACCATGTGTTTTAATGTTGCATCAAGATTGAGAGCATCCAAAAATATATCTGTCAATAGATGTGATTTTGTGCCTCTTCAGAAGAGTTGAGTCAAAAATAAATATGCTGCCACGTATTTAAAAATATAATTGACAGAACATGTTTAAGGGGATTCCTGTGATTTCAAACTTAGTATTGCTAATGAAATGAATGAAATTCTGGACTGAGAGGATGGCAGCAAAAGTGCAATGGGGTGAAATTTTGCTGGATACCAAATGGGATTCGTCTGTACCAAGACAGACAGTTTACTAAATCCCTTCCTCCATTATGAAGGGTCAGTTGGCAGTGTCAAATTTGGTGTAGGGGATAGTGCTCTGGATGGTTGACTGCTTCTGCATGTGGCAGCTTGCTGCCTCAATGCATGTTCATTTTTCTGGTACCACATGGATACCATTGTTTTGTGACCTGCGCAGTTTTAAGGAAAAAAATACCAGAAAGTATTTTTCTCAGGTTAACATGTTTTGATGGCTTGTAATTTGAAATTACGCGCTTTACAACTACTAATAACAAATACATGATTTTACATGATAAATCATAAATGAAAAATGTGATGTGCTTCTGATGAGTTTTGGAGATAGCTTGGGAACAGTTGCATGACTGTTCCCTTCTCAGTCCTTCTTGTGGGAACTGTCGAACAAGAAGTTTTCCAAGAAGAAAACCTGTCTTGGATATTTCTTTCTCAGGTACGTGTGGATTGCATACCATGTCTTGGATGTTATTTTCTGAGAAATATCTTTCCTATGACTTTTGTACTTCCTTTGTATTGTCCAAAGTGAAGGAGACCTTTGGAGTTTCCATGTGGAAGCTCCAGAAGCTTACAAGTGAAATCAGACTCTTGGCCTTTGTCATAGTGACCACTGACTGAATCACTGATTTCAGGATATAAATTAGATACCACTAAGAAAGCTTCTGGTCAAATATCAAAAGCTGGAAAGCATCAAATAGCAAATTCAACCCTCTCATAACAATATTATACCAATAATGACTTTATTTTGCTGTAGCTATGGACTGTATTGAACATTGAAGTACAGCAAAGCTAGTAGGGTAATTATTGGTACCACTTCTCAGCCTGCAAGTGCAGTATTTTCCTGTAATTGATTAATCATAGTAGACTTAATTTACTGAGTAGCAAAGAGGATGCTAAGTGTCAGCAGTGCCTGTGGCCCCAAAGGCTGGGAATACCAAAGAAATAATGGCATGGGTCATGCAATCATAGCAGTTTGCTAGAGATGCCGGTGCCACATGTGTGCCTTAAGTTATCATGAGGTGCAAAAAACATCTGCAATAGCATTCGTTTAAAATATCTTGAGACACAAGTGAGAGTTTACAGACATTGTCTTGTGGTGGTGTACCGAGTACAATTTTATGTGTTGCATTGAAATTTGCCTCCATGAGCAATAATGCACATAGCTTTGAAATAAGTCTAACCCTTTTTATTGTTCATATGTCACACAGAAACTGGTGTGGTGCAAATGAAGGTTGGAAAGCATTCATTTGAGAGATAATATTTGAGTGAGCACCATATAATTTAGTGGGTCAAGTGCACTCCAGATGGTGAGAATGGCGTGTGCTAAAAATTTCTCAACCACCGATGCTGCCAGTTTTGATGTGTGATTATCAGTTAGCCAATGTCTATGGGAAATACATATCTCATGTAACCAATCATACCACTATATCTACTAGTTTTGACAACAGATGAACTTATGTGCTGTAACATGAAGCATACATAGCTCAAAAAACTTCTATAGGATAATAAAATAGAATATTTCTTTGTGATTCCATAGAGGGGTACATATATTGGTGTGAGTTGCAAGTTTTCTTACTTTGGGACATACCAGGCATGTACTATGACACTGTTAGGGTTGGGGTGGGGCACTTCGGCAACACTGATTGTTGAAAAACGTACTTGTAAAAATTCACTGGTGATGTTGGTAATGTTTGTAGTTAGATTTCCCACAAAAAGGCATTTGACAAACACCTATTGTGAGTATACATTTTTGGTTTAGTTTAGGCATGTTTACTGCATCATACCTTAAAGACTTGAATATTAAAGATTATTTCAAGGGATTCAGAGGTCACTTTTGGGCCAAATCAAATCATTTTTCACACTCCCATTTAACGTAAGATTTAAAATTAGAAGAGGCATATGTTCAGTCTAGTACCACCATTGTTGAATAACTGCTGCTGCTGCAAGGACAAGAAGACTTGACGACGGGAGAATTAGATTTGAAATTGAAGCAGCAGTCGACATACTACCATTCATGTACACTTTACTGTCAGCCATATTGATAGCATCGGGGTTTATGAGAGAACTCGGTTCAAGCTGCACCTCCATGATTGTGGTGTTTTCTATGGTTGCCATAGGACTAGCATTAGGATCATAGCCACCGTTGCAAGCACAACATACTTCGTTTGCAGTTTTTCCAAAGTAACCAACTTTGTCTCCAAATTCAAGACAGTTCTGAAAGTCTTGGGCATACCATTCACAAGTGAGCCCCATGTCATCAGCCCAGGAAAATGGGCTATCTGAACACCCTGGCAGGACATCCTCACTAAGGGCTGATGGTGCAGTAGCAAGTCCTCCTCCGCAGACACAGCACGCGTCGTTTGCAGTCTGACCATTTCGTTCGAACTGATTCCCGAAATATGCACACATATTTTCTTTTGAGTACCAACCACAGCCCTCTCCTGTCGAATCATACCAGTCAGGTTGGTCCCAACAACCATTGATGTTTTCAACCTGAGCTGCGTTCATAGCATCATAGTCAAGAGATGCGTGTTCCGTTGACGGCCCTCCACCACACACACAACATGCTGATGATGCTGTTCTGCCAAAATTCTTGAACCTATAACCATACACATCACAATTCGATGTGTCTTCGCCATACCATGCACAGTTCCTTCCGAGTAGATCATACCACCCCATGGGTGAGTCCTGACAATTGATACTACCAGATCTGGGTGGCCTATCAATATCATTCCCAACCCCCGAAGAAGTAATCCGAGTGTCTGATTGGAGGTTCCTTCCCGAGTGATTGAGTGCTACAAAGTCAAAAGAGGAAAAATTACCATCGCAGTAACCAAGAATCAGGTAGAGTCCATTGATTTCTCCTTCCTCCGTTGTGACGGTTTCCCCTTCATTTGATGGAACGATGCAAACTTGATCATTGTTTCTTGGTCTGATACTACCATCAGAGTACTGCTTTGCCAATACTGAAAAATAAGCTTGGACGAAGTGACATTAACAACAACAAGAGCACAATGAAGACGCACCCAATCCCATACAAACCTCTCATCACTGGAAAAACAGTCATTTATGATTAAGCGGGTTCCGAGGTCTGTTGAACCTGATGAACCAACCAAGCATTTTGAATTGTCGATATAGGATCTGTAGTAGTTTGTGGCACCATCATAGTACCAATATTGTGCTAAGTGGAGATGGTTATGTGCCATTCTAAGCAAGGATCTAAATTATACGATCATGACAATTATTGATCACATTATTCTCACCGGGCGAATAATTGCAATGAAAATACCATACATCATTGCCATTAGTGGTGTCCGAGTATTTCACATCCATACACCGAAGGTCGTTGTCATTGTAAGGATAATTCTGCTGAATAAGAAACACGGTTTCTGTTGCCTCATTACATGAGCACGTGCAAATATCTGGGAACTCCGATGCCACTGTGGAACATGCCTCTTGCTCGCTTTGACCTTCGCTCTGCAAAAACGTAATTCTATCCCCACAACTGTATGTGCCAGACCAGTTCGTTGCACCAGAATCCCAGACGTCTTGCGTGCACGAAGAACAGCCACAATACGATCTGTCAGCAGTATCAGCAACGCATTGATCATTCACGCAAACCAAGGAATCATGGCATGCATCATTGTTGTCCCCGCAGCCTGTCTCTCCTTCGCGACACATACAGTCAGGTGTGCATGGGTAGTTGATCATGGAGTTCCAGTCACGAGAGATACCGTTTTCACACTGATAGAAAAGTTGGAGCTTTCTAATGTCATCTTCGGAGGGTCCCTCCCTTTGCCCAATGCTAACGCCTTCTGCCTTTGGAACAATAGTTGTCGCTCCATCGATTCCAAAGGCTGTTGGTCCATAATGCATAATTGAATTATAGTCATACGGGCTTCCCATCAATTCAGCACTTGGATCTACAGAAAACTGGGATTCCCGCTCTCTTCTATCTTCAATATTTTCCCAAATGATTTCAACATAGCTCTCCCTATCTGGTCGACTTTGCTCATGCACGAAACCTAATGCGTGGATAAATTCATGTTGAATAATACCTTTGACCATGCAACCAGTTGCAAGATTGACAGTCTGTGGACCACCACCATCAGCGTATAGGAAATGACAAGAGTCAGTTTCACGGACGACATGAATGAAACGATTGTGAGTAGTGCGCTCGATAAACTTCAAGAAGTTGCCCGTTTTGTAACCGAGGTCGTTCAATGATTCCTGAATCAACTGCCTGTCGCTGTCGCCAAAGCTATCACTGATGAAGTATGGGATAACTGCTCTGCCAGACTCCCTCTCTTTCCAATAGCGCTGACGGTTGATATTTAAGAGACGATGCTGACACGTGGTATACATATGGTATAAGGTGGGAGAATGTTACATGGGGGTCGATGTTTCATTTCTTGGAAAATCATAGATATCAAGATATCAAGACTCACCCCAGCATTGGCCGCTGTGCTTGAAATTAAAGCATCCGACAACAAGGTGTGATTCAGCGAAACGCCATCTCGAACATGTGCAAAAGTACTAGATAAAAGAAGAATGCAAATGATCGTAATCAAATTCATCATTTTCGGATGAGATGGACAGCAGAGAGGTGATAGCAAGTGCACCGAATTGGAAAACCCAGATCCAATTTGCTCGATGCGAAGAAATATGCTAAGAGGTCTGACAAATGAAGCAAAGGGGAAATATTGATGCGGACCATATTGTCATGACATTATCAGAGCGGTGATCCATAAAGTTCTTAGCGAAGAGGTACACGTCTCGTGACTCGTGAGCAAGACCAAACAAGCAGAAACCGACATGACGTGACCAAGACCAAGCACCCCATCATTATTATTACGAGGAAGAAGCTAGACATTTTTCTCGGCCTCTGAGAAATGTTTCACTCGTGGTTTTCCGACCGGTGCTCTTGATCTCGTACTAACCCATAGGTCAGAGTGCCACGTATGATTACCGCAGTATGGGGGTTTCGATGTCGGAAACCCGTTCAGACGTTTTAGTCTCATTGTAGCCAAACCTTTGGATCTAATTGGAAAAGGCCAATCCAGTCCCCTCCGGGTGATGGAGGCCGCCATTATTTTGATGTGTTTCCTTCCAATAGGGCTGCCTTGGCACACTAACCACGCACCCGTGTCGCAGGCATCCATAGTGGACATAATCCCAGCATTCGTTGTACGAAATATCATGCAACCATTGTGACACAACTATCGAACGCTCTCCGTCTATTTTGACGCCCCTGACTACTCGACTTTGCGACGATGCTCTTTATAGAGGCGATGCTGCCGTCGTTGCCTGTCATTCCTCAGAACTCTACCGCGGCTGGAGCCTGCTGGATGACAATGAGACGAGATGAGACGGCACGACGAGAAAACGAAACAGGCCGGCTTGGTACTTTTCATGAACAAGATTATGTGGCCTGTACTACTCCCGTATGATTCAGTTTTCAATTTGGACCGGATTAGAGACAACTTACACAGATTGACACAAGGGGTCGTCGTACAATACGCTGGCGCAAGGCATAAGCTCTAGAGGAAACATAAGCGCGTCTTGGGCGTATACTTGCCGAGGCTCTAGAGGCGTATGCTGCAACGTCCTCCATACAATACCGACCATCGATTCCGCCCGTTTGCGCCGAGGCAGTACAGCTCGGCAACATTCGGCAAGCCCAGGCAACCCTCCACCACACTGGCAGTGTGGCAGAGCAATGCGTTCCTAAAGAATGGGATCATGCACCATACTTTCGTTGCTTTTCTGCGTACAGTTCCTCTGTTTGCAGCCGCTAACTCTGCCGCATTTTTAACAACAAGTCTTGTTCGACCCTGTCGTTTCGCCTCAAAAATATCAAGAAATGGTAGAAAAATGATAAGATATTCTAATTCCATTCCAAACACAGCAATGGACACAATTCGAGAATCTGATGCAAAAAATATTGTGCTATTGACATTGAAGAAGCACGAGGATGGTGTTTGGGTACAAAGATTAGTTCATTGTCTGGAACTCGTAGCTACGGAAGAGAATCAAGATGGCAAGGCATTAAAGGTTGAAGTACGAGCCTTGGAAACATGGATGGAGAGGGATGGATCGTCTCGTCACCCAACTGCTTCGATAACATTGCCATCGTAAATAGGGTTTCTGATGCGGCCAGTCCTTCGCTCTTTAAGGCCACTCTAGCAGTATTGGGAGCTGCGCAGTCTTTCGGGATTCCAATTGTAAATAGTCCTCAAACGTATGCATTGTGTGGTAACAAGTGGTGTCATCATATGTTGTTCTCGCGCGCCAATTTAAAGGCGCCATCTACGCTTACGTTTTGGAATGAAGACGGTGCAAATAAAAACACAATGGAATGCATACAAGAACGAATAAAACCCATGAATTTGGACGATGGGTATACTCTGTTGGATGAACCAAATAGCGGTGGATTTGGAACAGGAATCAGAAGACTCACAATGCCATTGCAAAAAAATGATGTTCCAGCTTTCGATGACTGTATTACACTGCTTCAAAAATACGAGCAACCTCGCGGTAATAAACTGTATCGTGTTTGGTTTTTGAGAGGAAAAGTGCAGTGCGCAGTCGAACGAGAGTTGCAAGATGACGAGAATCAGTTCACAAATGCATGCTCTGGGAGTTGTTCGTTGCAGCGTCTGCCAAGGGCGTGGAGGGTGCCTGTGGATGTAAAGGATGAATTGGAAGGCCGACTCCTTCCTTTGTTAACCGATGCTCATTGTGGAAGTGTCGAATTTTTATATTCAAAAGAAGATTCATCGAGATTGTATTTTGATTTGAACCATTTGTCGACCTTGCCAATCAACGTATTAAATGAAGAAGGTGTTTGGGACCCAAGTTATGATCCCTGGATGGAACAGGCTGCAGCAGTTTGGGAACTTGAACAAGGCAAAAATCGTTGATGTGATTCGAATCTCTTGCATTGAATAAGCTCCACGAAGCAGCCTTTGTCTTTATAAATATACTGTCCTATTTAACTTACACATCTGCTGTTAGAACGATGAAGAAATCATGCAAACTTCATTGCAAACAAGAACGAAGCTATCCTCAATACTGGGGCATTGAAGTATCAACAACTTTTGCGTTTTTAAACATCTCCTCTCTCTTCGCTGATTCCTCTGCGGCTTTTTTCGCTTGTTCTTCTTCTCGCTTCGCAATCCTCTCCAACCTCGCAGCTTTAATACTCGCATCTCGTTCCGCAGCTGCCTCTCTGTCACGTGCCGCGGCCTCAACCTTGGCAGCTGCCGCGGCCTCTTCGCGTTCGGCACGTCGTTGTGCCAAGATCGCTGCCTTTTCTTCCGCCGATTTGGGTTTGAATGCATCGCTATCGATTTGTGCCCCGCCAGCGCCGGCGCCTCCACCACCGAACTCAAGCTTGGGCATGGCAATTCCCCTATTTGCCGAGGTCGATTTCTTAGGCGTTGACGACTTCTCCACCTTTTTCTTTGGGCTACTCGATTTAACAGTAGATATAGTCAGCTCCTCTGTTCCGGAGGCCACTGGATCGGCAATGCTGTCATAAGATCCAGGTAGACTGAAGTCCATGGTTCGGATGACTTCAGATAGGGTTACAGAGGATGAATAAAATGCATTGGCATCGACAGGAAGGGGGTGGAATGTATCTTGGGCTAGCGCATTCGAGGAAGGCATGAGCAAGGCGAGTGACACCGTGGATGCGGCAACAAAATAACGAATTGCTTTGGGAAGAGGAGATTCGTCGCAATGGACGTCGGAATCGTTGCCAACTGCAGATAGGACGGTCTGACGGGCGATTCGAGAGTGAGATGTGGAGAATGCATCTACCGCAACAGATGCCGTTATAAGAATGCCTGCAAAGCACTTCGAGAACATGGTTGTTTAGTAAGAAAGGGGCAGTCCGTCGACTTCGATACAGGGATGTAAAAATCTAGTCTTGTGTTCGAGTGAATCAGTGTTGGTGCCAAAAGTACGAGAGTACGAACATGGTGAGTATAGGGTGTTGTCTGTTGTGTGGGTTGTGTCCACAACATCATAAATCCGATGGCGTGTCAAGTGTCAAAGAATCTTTTGTGTCAACTTGAAAAGGTATCTAAACCGATATAACGTATCCTTCCCTCGCGGGAAAGGGGTTTTTTTATTTGTCGCCTGGCCGTCGCCTGAGATCCATACTCTCCTTGTTGTATTGTACCATACCTAACATATTATGGTATGGGTATGGTTACGGTAGTATAGGGCGTTTAGTAGGGGTCTAGTCTACTTTTACGTTCGACCATCGACATGGCTCATCTCTTCAAGGTGATAACCGGAGTGCTTTTCACGGATCAGCCATGGCGTCGACACAAGGAATCGACGAATTAGCTCTGCTAAGTAGCGCATCGAAGAGTACAACAGCCAGGTTAGTGCGGTGACATCTTGCTGTAAAGTAAAGGCTCCGAAGAATTGGATAACATCCATCATTTCTCTAATTATGTATGATCGATTTCTTTAAGTGTGTGGCCCATCGTCATTACTTGGGTTGTGAATCGGATTCTCACCAACTCCATTTTAACTGGTTTTACAATGCATCTCTCACCGTAGAGCATCTTCAACATGGAAGCATAATGCAAAAAAATTCGGACCACTCAACGCCCTTGACAGCGAAACAGATTCTGCCTGGAAGTCAGCATCGTCGGAAGGTCATAATGATCCCCTGCAATATTATGAAGTACACTTTCATCGACCGGTCATCGTGCGTGAATTACGAGTTCAATTTCAAGGGGGTTTTGTTGGAATGGACTGTGTTGTTTATCGGAGGAAGGCGCAGAGAGATTCTTTTCCAAACAACAATCAAAGTAATGTCGACGATGAATGGGAAGAGTTTGATGAGC
This sequence comes from Cyclotella cf. meneghiniana, assembly GCA_036940065.1. Taxonomy (NCBI): domain Eukaryota; phylum Bacillariophyta; class Thalassiosirophyceae; order Thalassiosirales; family Thalassiosiraceae; genus Cyclotella; species Cyclotella cf. meneghiniana. The sequence goes on from JALLPD010000353.1 coordinate 11,578, forward strand.
TTTTCATGGAAACGATTGATTCCAATGAGGTTCAACATTTTTTTGTAGAAAGTGATCCACACCAATCAAGTAATGAATCATGTGATGCTATTAGAATTGAATTTGGTAAAAGTGCTGATTTTTACGGAAGAATTGTCATATATTCATTAGAAGTATGGGGGTATGAGTGTTAACTGTATCCTTAATCCTGAGTAATTGTTGTTGTTCAAGGAATCTCGTCAACTGCAGCCTAGGTCTCTACTTCATCTTAGATGGAAAAACATATTTCAACTAGTTTACAACGATGCACCATTGCCGGCAACAGCATTCACGGCACGGTGCAGAATTTCAATGGACAAAGAAACACCACGTTCTCTAGCGAGGGCCCTTGCCAAAACAATTGAATTCTTAATCTGTCTTCCGTTGAGAAAGAAATTAGATGCCAATTGATAGTAGTCTTCGTCAGTAAAGCTGACACGATACTTGGACCTTTTGCGAGGATTGTTTGTGATTCCAGCTAACGGCCCTCCATTTGAGTCGATAGGTATTGTTGGCACCAATTCAATGAGGTTCTTCCACACCTTAGCACGTCCTGCTGTATCCAGGGGAGGGTAATTCAACATCACAGTGATCCTGCTGGCAATTGCAGCATCAATAGTTTTGGCATCACGATTAGAAGAAAGAAAGAGACACCCAGAGTAGTACTCGAGAAGGCGGAGCATGACACAGACAAGAGCATTTCGTTGGATCTCTGTGCTACTGCGAGCTTCAAGGAAAATATCAGCCTCGTCGATCAACACAAGTGCATCCCAAGTAGAACACAAATCAAGTACGGCTCCTAATGATTTTTCTAGTTCCGATGCTGTTGTGCCCAAATCACCTGCTGTTACAACGTAGAGAGGTTTTTTCAGCAGTTCTGCAATGGCTTCTGCCGTTAGAGTCTTGCCTTTTAAGTACAAAGCAAAATGGCAGATGTGGATTGAGATGAGTGTTTATGTAAATCAAAAATGGGCAGAGAACTTACCACATCCTGGTAATGATTACAAGTAAGGGAAGAAGAAAAAGGTCGGCAGAAATATCATGAGCAACGCAGACAATGCGAATCAGCTTACCAGGAGGGCCCGACAACAAAAAGATCGAAGCGGCTCCTTTGTTCGCCACGACATCAAGACCGATCTCATCGTCTTCGCCCTCATCCTCGTCCTCACCAATCAAGTCCGCGTCAAAATCAAAATTGCTTCCACCGCCTGCATTCCTCGCAACTGCACGTATGAGTTCCTTCTTATCCTCCGCCAACACCAGCTGCTCAAAGGCCGCATCATGAAATCGTATGTAATTCACATTCCCGCATTCTCCGACGCCACCCAGTGCCGGTCGCTGAATTCCTAATTTGGCTACGGATGGTCTCGAGGGACTGTCAGTCTGCGAATGCCAAGCGGTATTTATGTTCTCGGCGGAGACTTCTTCCGACGGTGACTTTGGTAGACTGAGAAGAATCTTTCCCCAGCATCGTGCAGTAAATGAGAATCCTACGAGCATTGGCCAAGCCATCCAAAGTTTGTCGGAATCGCTTTGACTTTGTTTGTGGGTCCATGGTGATTTTTTGATGAGAGATTGTCGAATGTCGGGTAGAATTGCCGTGCGAAAGGGGACTTTGACTCCGGTTCGTTTGCTTTGATCAAATAACTTCATGGCCTCTAGAGAAAAGTCAGTGAATACATGGAATGTATTAGAAATGATCTCGTAATACATGACTGCCAGACGGCGTGAGAATGATAATCTTACCTTTGACCGTATCCGACATCCCATCCGAGACCCCCCGAACAGGAACATGTCCCTCCAAACTCCCCCGTTTCACATCCACCATGACTCTCCCACTCTTCGACAGCGGCCTCACGGCATTATTTCCCCACCCCCCAATAATGGGGAAGAATGCATTGGGATGATATTCCAAGTAGTGATTGTCCGTGGCAACGCTGGCATAGAACGCTCCCCGACGTTGCAATCTCTCCATGAGAATCGCATCATCCCTCTCGGCAAAATCGAGTCGTCTATGACTGATTTCCGCCACCGAGACGNGCCACCGAGACGTTCCTCCCCTCGGGAAATTCTGGAAAGACCTCGCTCGCGGCCACGAACACCAATTCTTCTCCCACCGAAACCAAGAATTCCACCACCAATACAAACTTCCTCTTGAGTTTGTTCGTGGCTCGATTGACTTCTTCGTCGTACCAGGATTGAACGGTCGATACACCGAGGGGTGTCCCCTCCATTCCTTCGGGGTGGCAGAGGAGCGGCGATCCGGGTACGAACAGTTCGCCCAGACCGGGATGAAAGCTCACCGTGTTTGTTTCCGCAATCTCTTTGCGTGCGATGGCGAGGGCTGGGACTAGGTCTTCCATGGTTTGTAAGAATTCCTCCAGTCCTTCCACGTGGATTTGTGGAATGCCAAAGGGATTCTTGTCGTTTCCGTGAGTAATGTTTTTGGTGACTCGTTCGAATGCATTGTGACATTGAGTGAGAACGAGTTCTGATACTCGCTGGTATACCCCACACGAAGACAAGAGCTCCATGAATCGCGTCTTTCCCAGTTCGTCTTCTTCCAACGTCCGTCGATCGTAAGAATGCCGCATCTCCGTTGTTTCTGTCGTCGGCAGTTCCAACCACTTGTCATCCGGTGGCCCGATACGTCCCCAAATCAATGAATTCAACTCGTCGCACTCCCTCCGCAAACAACGCAACACGCCCAATTTGTTGATGCATCGCTCGATCCGCAGCGGTTCTCCCTTGTGGAACGTGTGATCGGTCATTCGGTAGACGCAAGGTGCGAGCGGGACGACGACGTCCACGGAGGGGTTCGCGTGGGCGTCGGGAGCGAGATGCGCGTCGGTCAGCGAGAGATCAAAGTGGAAGGAGGAGGTTTCTTCGTTGTAGACAAAGAGTTTTCCGGGTGGAACGACGGACGACGAAACGATGTTGTTGTTGTTAGAGTTTTGGCCCGTTTGAATGAGTGATGTGGTTTTCGACGTCGTGTTGACATCGGTCATGGCTTTTGCTTGGCGACTTTGAATAGCGGCCAACAGTGACTCGTTCGTTGTTGGGGACTCGGAATCATCAGGGCTTTGTTTCTTTGCCTTGATTTGCGAGAGGAGATCTTTCGGTGGCGCCGGGAGGGGCATGGTTGGTGATGCGCTTGGCCCTTCGGTATCGGGCTGTCGCCGGGTGGCCTTGAAAAATAATGAATGACGATATTATGTGTACGCGATGGCGAGCGGATCTGGCGAGAGCTGGCGAGACAACAAGGATTTACCTGTAATTACTTTACATGTTTACTCTTTCAATTATTACGAAGAAATAATTCAAGTCTTCTCACACTGAATCATTAAAGGTGAATACCATTCGTCGGATCTTTCGCGTTTTTGCGTGGCATCGTCATTATTTTTTTGTTTCTGTCCCACGTTCAGTTGAGTTCAAATATTGGTAGGTTCAGGGTATTGTACAACCTACCTTAGCACAACGTTCTCCTGTTAACCAAACTGTTCGATTGCCAAGCTCAAACCATGGCATTGAAACGCATACTTCTTATCATCTCAATACTCCACGCCGATTCCTTCCACGCGAACCACCGTTTTCCTGGACAATCATCTAGACCACGACATCTCTCGCAAATACAACGGCATGAGACACACGACAACGATCGCCGCGACAATTCCTACGAGTCGTCCGCCTCCTCCATAAAAGCGATTGTCTCGTCGCTCACTTCCATCTCCAACTTCTTCTCGTTATCATCGCAACAACAGCAACGACAAACACCATCATTCGAAACACGAATCTCCGCTGCGCCGTCGCGAACGCCGCCGAACACGTCGGCAGAATTACTGGAAAGAATACGAGAGGACTACGCTCGAAACAATTATCTATGGACCGGAAAATTAGACACTTCCTCTTTCACGCAAAATTGTAAATTCACGGATCCCACCATCTCCTTCGAGGGCGTCGACAAATACGTTCGAAACGTGGAGAATTTGGTGCCCGTTGTGGATTTTCTTTTGGGAAAGGAACCGACGAGTAAGTCGGAACTTTTAGAAATACGTTCGAACAAAGAGGAGGGTTACATTGAAACGAGATGGAATATGGTCGGTGAATTGAACATATTGCCGTGGAAACCCAGGATCGATGTGATTGGAAGGACGAAATTCTGGTATCAGACAAGCAAGGACGGAAAAGGAGGAAAGGACGCCGTTCGAGTCTATTTGTACGATGAAACGTGGGAAATTCCAGCGGGGCTGGCGTTGCTTCAGCTCGTTACACCTGCAGGCACGATTGCTAATTCGACAATTGCAAATTAAGATTTCCGTTGAAGGTTAATTATTATTTAGTCTTTCTCGCTAGCTCGAACTGCTTCGATAGAACGAATCTTGAGAGAAAATGGGAATATACCAGAACCAAATGTTTCCACTGGATTCGGTTCCCCGTTGCTCAATTTCAACGAGAGCATAAACCCCAGTTCCTTTACTTGAGTCGGATCCAATGTTACATCGGTGCTCACTGGACCTCCAATAACCGAAGGAGTCAAAGAATTCAGAGGTATAACCTTCGTTTCATCTCCATTCTTCTCCGTAGGAAGATCCGCCTGCCACGAAGGACTTCGTCGACTCGGCCCAAAAGCGGATTTGTTCCCATCCGAAAGAAGGAATTTGTACGTCTTTCCGTCTCCACGAAACGACACACGTATCGCCGTCGTATCCGATGGCAATCCCCCCTCGATGGGGGAACGAACGGAGCAAAACCCGCCACCCTGCGTGTTGATCTGGCCCGTAAAATGAAGAGTCTCGTCCGCCGACGATTCCACGACTTGGTGCAGAGTTTCGCTTTGGCCTCCCATGACGCCGTCGTCGAGGCGATGCCATTGGAGGGGTTTGCCCAGGAGTTTTAGACCGGGGATGGCGTTTCGTTCGTTGGCGGCTCGGTCGTATGACATGATTCGTATTACTTGACCCATTACTAATAATAATATTATGATCGTTGTTTGGATTGACAAGCTTGTCATTCGATTATTTCGTGGGCGGTGAGGTGTCCGTGACAGGAGTTGCAGGACCCCCGTAGCAGGCTTCTAACGCTGTCAGTCGCTTGCTTTGTCTTGATAATGGCCACAAATGGGTACAATACCTGGGTACTACTACTTACTATCAGTCAGTTGGGACCTGGGTGAACACTAGGTATGGTACCATAAAAATCGGTCTTTTGACACTACGGGAAAATGCGGTGCGATAGACACACCAAAAAATGTCCTGAGATATTTAAAGTGTGTCTATCGCACCGCACTGTTGCAAATTTAAAGCATGTGAAATGAAGA
>JALLPD010000354.1:0-16910 GCA_036940065.1 Cyclotella cf. meneghiniana
CCTCTTTCCCACTCACCTCCCACCTTTATGTTGCCCAAACCATGGCAACCTCTCCTCCCTCTTGAACTTTGATCTCCATATTTACTTCAGATGAGAGATGTTTGAGATTTTGAAAAGGGGATCTCGGAGTGTCATAGTGATTGCTTTTCAAATTTGTGGACTGCATCACAATCACACACTGATCTCAGAAACCAATGCAATCACTCATGTGATTTGCAGTAGTACTGCATACTTACTTTTACAAATTGGGGCAGGTTGTAACCAAAAGTAATGCCGTTTCTTTTGTTAATGTCAAAAAAATAGTTTACATTCTAAAACATTTGTTATTCAAGTTTTAGCTCTTGTCATAGATCTTGACAGTCTGCAATGACTAGGATGCATGGGAGCAACTGTGGAGAAATTGGGAATTTTTCTGGTGCCGTTTCTTGGTAGATGCCACAATCCACCAAATCTACCTATTAACCATTTTAGTTTACTGTTGAACTACTTACATTAGTCAATCAGTTTCTTTTTGGTAATGTAAATATAAATCAGTTTAAGCTTTAAAACTTTAAATGCACTCTCCCATCATGGAGAAAAAGAAGCTGCAAGATCATCTGGTGATGTTTCTGGCAGATGTAACATTTCACCGAAGCCATGCAATGTCCTCCCCGATAGCAGTGTGATACTGCAACCAATGTAGTACGCATCACCGCCCATTGTTTTTTACAATGATGCCATCGATCGGTAGAAGCCATTCTGTAGGCATGAGAGGTGCAAAAAAAAATTTCTTGAAAAATTACTATGTGCCATGCATATACCTAAGCCCACCAAAAAAGGTGATCTGTGGTCATGTGTGGTGAGTAACAAGACAATCAGCCTTAACTTTTGAACCACAATGATCTACCAGGAGCCCATCATATGAGTGTGCTGGTCCCACAATGGAGAATCTATTTATATGTAATTTTTATGGAGAAAAAGGTTTACATGCCTGAAAACACAAAATGTCCAAATATAGGAAGATTTTGTTAAATGTGACTGGGATGGCAACTTGGGGGATCGTACTTGTCATGACCCGTATTTTGCCCGGACCCGAAAAATTCTATTACCTTGAAATGTCCTTATCATTTTTCTTGTATTGATTGATTTCATAAATTTGACCTAGAAATATTCCATTGAAGATCATATATCCACAAGTTAAAATTTGACATTCGTAGGTATTTCAATGCTATAAGCCATACCGCAAATCAAATCCAACAAAAAATATCTCTCGTGTATTGTATCCACCCAGCACTGGGCCTTCACCCAGCCCTGACTATGGTACCCTCACAAAGCGCATGGTAGATCCCACCATCAAATTACCTCATTCCACCGCAACGACTTAGCCTTCGCGACAGCATCGCCACCGCCATTAATTGCATCCCACGCCGTCACGCCATAAGTCACGGCCACAATGGTGACCGTCAACAGAGCCAACATCCGCCGCGTAAAGTACGGCGACCGAAGCAACACTCTCATTGTTAAAATCAATCGTTATCTCGATAACTTCCCCTATCTCTCCCGTCTATCCTCCATCGATCGCCTCCTCCTCCTCTGTGGAGCCACCCTGTTGAGCGTCGTCACATTTTCTTACTTCCTTTTCCTCTCTAGCATTTTCTCCAACGTTTCCACGGATCCCAAAAGCAATGATCCGAGACTGTCCGATAAACTGCGCAAAATCGGTCTATCGCAAGATGCACTTCTTCGACGCGGGGGAGGAAAGCGCATCGCCGTCGGACCGGATCATCAACAATTGGATTCCGAAGAGAATGCCGTGGCGTTGGATATTATTGCCACGTTGAATTGCGATGCGTTGCAGGAGGAATTGGATAGAGACTGGAAGACCTTTTTGGACCGGATGCTCTTGAAGGGCGAGAGCAGTGTTGGTGTTGGAGCTTTTCAGAGTCAGGAGGAGGAGAATTTTGGATTCGTTGGTGGTGGTCATGTGGATGATTTTGCGGCGGAATTGGCGCAGGAAGTTGCCGCGCAGGATCATAAAGTGGAAAATACAAAAAATGATCGATGGTCGAGACAAAATCTTGGCGTTGGCGATGGAAGCGAGCGTGTTGACGATCACATGAATCGGCGATTGCTAGAGAACATTGAGGCGGGCATACCTGATTTCGATGATCCCCTCCGTGGACAGGGACATGTCGACGATTTCGGAAGACAGAATTTAGCATACGAGGAGGCTGCTCTCCAACTCAACGCTCAGCATTTATTCTGTCTAGCTGTAAACGCATTGACACTGCCCAAATACAGTCCGACCTCGGAGAGTAGTCCGAAAGATGTCAAAAACCCTAACATCCATTGTGACGTGGAAAGCTTTGAAGTGCGCGAGTCGCTGTTGTTCTTGTGGTCATCGGCCAAATCACAAATGCCAGAAGATGTACTCGTTAAAACCCTTCGTTTGGTGACAGAACATAAAGAGACATTGCGAGGAAACGAAGTTCATGTTTGGTATCCGGAACATGATAAAGGAACGGAGGGCATGTTGCGTGTGCTAAATTCTGCATACAATGGACAGGCAACGTAAGATTCTTTGATTCATTTGTTCGAGATAATTCAGTCTTTTTTGTTTTTACCTCACGCAACCCTCTTGGATGTCATTTATGTTGTTTTTTCTTCAAGTTACAATTTTGACACGGAGCCAGCCGATTCAAGCCACGACGACCTGTACCGATTTTGGGATCTTCCAAAGAAATTCATCGGCCCCAACAAACTATTTGTAGATGTAGGATCTGCACTCGGCCTCACTGCTATGCTTGTATCATATTTATACCCCGAAACCGTCATTGTTGCAATCGAACCCGCAGCACCCTCGTGGCTCATTCAAAACTTGAATTATCGGTGCAATTTATCTCACGATCAAAGGCAGTACATACATCCTATCTTGGCTGGTGTAGGGACCAAGCACCACGACGATAATGACTACATGATGAAGATGATCTGGAGGCCAAGCATGACCACTGCAACTCGAAGCTGGAATCCCGAGAAGGAATTTGATTTCGCGGTTGATATGGAATTGACGGTGCATTTAAGAACACTGCGGTCAATTCTGGCAGAGGCAACACCAGACGATTTGCCTCTTGGAACGCCGATCAGTGTCTTGAATTTGGATTGTGAGGGTTGCGAATACAACCTCATACCGTCCATGCATGACACAACATTCAACTCGGTTGGGTTGATTCTTGGTAGAACAAACTGGGGCTTTATTCCTAAAATCAAGAAACCGTCTTCAGATCGAGGGAAGAGTACGCATGAACGTCTTTGTACTCATTACAACTTTGCGAAGCGATGTAAGGAATGCTGTGATTTCCCATCGTTGTCGGTGAAGCCCAGAATAAAAAATGAATCATCGGGAGAAAATATGGACTCAGGACCAATTAGCAAGACCGTGAAAGATGTGGCAGGCTCCTTGTGTGACGGCTTTGATGAGTGGGCCAACGAACAACGCTTGCACGATATTCCGGACGATTATGGTTGGAATGAAATGTCAGCTTTTGCTGCAGATACATGATACTTCTTTTCACAGTCCTATGACAACTTTTACCGCTGTAAGACTTCTAATTCTAGAAAATGGCTGTTTTCCGCGTTGCTCTTTCTTGTAATGGGACTAGAAATGAAAGATATTACTTATTTTTTCGTCTGGACAAAACACAACAATGGTATAATCTGTTATTGTAAGAAGTACTAGATTGTAAGAAACGCAGCTCTTAACATCTGAACATTTCTGTTTTTGCTTGATAAACCAATCCAGATGACTCTAAAACATTCATAGTGGGATTCTCCACATTACTCTGTTCCCATGGATCCAGATGGTTGGGGAGAAACCTCTGATGCTGCAGAAAGTCAAATTCTATGTAGAACTTTATGGAGTGGTCGATGGCATAGATGAGTAAGAAGGTGAAGGAGAGGTGACTGAGCTGAAAAGTGTACCACACCCTCCCTCACATACAAATGGGGTTATACTTATATTTATTCATGGTGCTATCAAGGCTAGCTTGTCCAGTTTCAAGTACAAAAGGGAGTGTGTTGAACATTTGGTGATTCATACAAACCAGATTATGGTACTTACTTCTTTTAGAACATCCTATAATTCAGTGGTGAAGTGACAATATAAATGAATAAGAGCCATTTGGGTGTGGGACATTCAACACAATGCTTCAAAAAGCAAACAGAATATAATGTCATATGACAGTTTGATATTGTGTCTTCTTGTTGCACAGTAGGAGTACTGAATGGATGATTGCTATCCACAAAATTGGGTTGATTTCAAATTAAACCCAAGACCTGCAAAGTACAATATACCTCATGCTGAGAACCACCATTAACCAAAAGCATTACTTAATATGGCATTAAATTACATCATTATGCAAACAGTGGCATTACAAGGAAAAGTGGTGACAGAATCACAGTAGCATTACACAGAGACAGAGGTTGATTACAAGTGCACAGCACACAGCACAAATGAAGTCATGAATGGAGATGACGTAACAGGTGCAGCACTGCAACAAAGCCCAATGTTGTGGTTGTCCCTTGAGTAAACACAAAGTTTAATGACTTTTGATTCAGTTGAAAGTTGAACATATGTTTCATATTCATAATGAAATGCATGTCAAATTTAGAGAAGGTGCCTGAACTGTGTCTGTTTCATATTTTTATCCCCAAAATGCCTTGCAATCCTATAAAGATGCTCAAGACCCAGGTCACATATTTACTTTATCCTAGTTGTTTAGACACATAAATGTGAGGTATCAGCCCCTTCTCACAGACCTCAGTTCATTGTTATAACATGATTGTCTTAGTAAGTGGGTTATAAAAATACAGCAAACATTCCAAAAGACCGTTGTTGCATGGTTAGAGATGGTTGTCCCACAGGCCTTCAGAATTAGTTTGCAAAAAAGGCTTAAAATGAAGATTTTGAATTAATCACTATTTATGTAGACCATGGCACACATCTTGAAAGGTTAATACCCAAGATAAATGTCAAAATAATCAATAAATTCTATATATTCTCAAAGGTACAGTGTTAGGGGCATCTAAAATATATTGAAACAAATCATAACAATTGTGAAGGTTGGATGAATATTAGATCAAGATTCTGAAATGACCAAAACATATGCTTTGATTTTCAAACCTGCAAGTTTGAAAAACGAACTCCGGCTCCAAGATAGAATCTTGCACAACACCTCTAACCTGTCCAAGAAAGCAACAATAGCCAGCATAGGGTGCATTTGTAAATTGAGATAGTGTTGGCTTTTGTATTTTTCAATTTGTTGTTTTGGAAAAGCTCATTATTCAATGCATCAACCCAAAACAGAACAAATCATTTATGTCACCTACGAAGTGTAAGGAAACATGCTAGCAATTGCAAGAAAGTAGAGAGACTTGGATTAGCAAGATAGAGATTTTCTGTATCTTAGATGATACCTAGATTATTAGAAGATTTTCAGTGAATCAGAGGATTATTGGTACTTTTGTACATAGTTTGTAGAATTGCAGATTATTTGTACTTTCATACATAATGGAGAAAACCTAAAACTCAATACCACAACTTATGTTTTTTGTACATATCCATACTGAAAACACAGATTCACAAGACACAAAGCATTTTGTACCCCTTCTGTCCATTGCCCTCTACATTTTTGCAAGGCACTCCCCCTGCATTGAATTTTCTTCCGCCCGTCAAAAGACCCTAGACCATTAGAGCTAGTTTTGGACTTATCTGAAATTGCAGCAGAGCCTTGGGAACACTATCAAATACATCTCCATGACCGTCTGCTTCCTTGCTGTCATTACCCTCACCCCATGGGCATGGAAGTCTGTCTCAGTTTTGACACTCACCACAGTGTTGGTTGTTGGTAGCTAATTTTCTTCTTCAACCATCATGGCGGTTGTTGGAAGTTAGTTTTTAAGTATATAAGAAGGGGAATGTAAGATTTTGTTGTTTTTGGTTTGTGTTTACCACGCAAAATAACATTTCTGACAAGTTGTGTTTTCCAATTAGTTTTTGCATGCCCATGACAAGGAAAATATGCACCGTTTTTTGCAGACTATTCAAGAGGCTGCCACCACCATATTGGGCCATCACTACCCAGTCCACAGACATAACGAACCCTCCGCCTATGATAAAATGTAAAGTGTGCATTAATTGTTAGTGTATGGAGGGTGAGTTTTTAATTCCAGCACTGGCATCACACTGTTTAATTATTTTCAATGAAGCTGAAGTTTTTCATTGCTTTTATGCTCAAAAACTAAGAGGTGTAACTCTTAAGCATATATATTAGTCAATTCAAATAAATTAAGCACCAATGAATATTTATTCAATGTTTTATTACAAAATTTAGATTGTTCCTTTGTATACATCATCACTTTTTCTTTGTGGTTCATCTTTTGTGTACTTTTGTAAAGAGAATTATCAGTATGCTTTTCTCACATAAATGAGATATTACAGGTTGCATGTAATGTATTTACAAGTGACTTTAATAAGTTCTATTACTCTGGGTAATTAGAGTTAAGGCAGTGTTCTGTTTTCACCAGAAATAACAGAATTCTCATCATTTTTGGCCCGGATAGGAGTCAAACGAGATATGATATGAAATTCTGTCACATCTTCATGTTCTGTTTCAGAGTTCTGATAAGAACTTTGATTTGGTTTAGATTGTGCTACCTTTGGAGCAGAACCAAAAGTCAGAACCAAAGACATATTTTTGTTTTACCTATTTTACTGTGAATAAGTCCTGGTTCATTTTTATTTCTAATTTTTCCAACCCTGCCATCATTTTAGTATCTGTGTTGTTCTTATTTGCAATTGCAATGCTATGTGTATCTACTTGAGTTTAATGTACCGTCAAATAGTATTCATGTCTTGTTTTTTATTTGCATTGTTACGGCTTTGATAAGTGCGCGAAGAAGCAAAATTTGTATGACATCCCTGGTGATTTCGGATGGAATGAAACGTCAGCTTGTGCTTCAGACATATGATCCCATAATGCAGGTCAAGGGAAAATGTGTCTCTCAAAAAGATTATGTATCATTTGATCGCCAACATTTTTATTTTATACGCTGGACGAATTCTAGGGTAGGGCAAGTGACGGTGCCTCCAATACTGTACTTCGTTCGGTGGGTGCCTGTCTACTTAAGGATGTGTCAATTATTTTTGTCTTTTCGATTTGAATAAGGCAAAATCTCAAAATGTTGCATCTAAGTAATAACAAGTAGAAAACTCTCTAAGATTCGACGCGCGAGTAATTAATTGTAGGAAGATATGAATTCTGCTGCTTCTTTGTGTTTACCTTAGACTGATTCTGCTTCAGTGCTTCTGTTGATTATCGATTGTGCTATCTTTAGTAAATGATTGGTTTCTATAAATGCTCTCACGAAACCTCCATGCCCATGTTGGTCACGTAACCACAGCTCAATCGACACGTGCGCTTTCAGGAACACCTCGTAGCTATCTTCTTTTGACGTCCCTTGTTCACGCCCTGTGTACATATTTAGCTGCCTTCACATAATGTCACTTAGCCTACCAAAGTAAAAAATGGAGAATCACTTCGATTTATGACAACAAAAGGACAATCCCTTGTTTTCTCCTTTCGATTATTAATAAGCATAAACTAGTTTGAGTATAACTATATTCTTTGGTCACCAAAGAGTGATATAAAGACAAAAATCTCCAAGCAGCAACAAGTTAGTCATCCCATTTATTCGCAAAGCATTTGTCCTAATCCAGTTTCTCCAAGTACTTCACCCTATCCAAAATTTCTCTCTTGCTCGTCTCTTCTATTTCCCCCGCCAGCATGTACTCATCCAAAATCATGTAAACCTTATTGAAATTGAAAACAATGTCCAATTCGCAAACATTGGCAAAGTAAGAATCCAAAAGCTCCACGAACAAATGTATCGATTCCAGAAAGCTCAGTTCGTTGTCCTGAACGTCCACTGCAATCGTAAAGAATAAGCCTGCATATCGTCTGTAAATGAGTTTGTAGTTATTGTATTCGATGAAATTTGTGTATTTTTTGTCGCGCGATGTAACGAGACGATGCACTTCGGCTTCGATGCGTGCCTTCTCTGCTTCCGTTTGATTGTTCGTGGTGTACAATGCCGGGTTGGCGCCGGCGGAAAGCATGTGATTCCCGTTGGCGGTGGACATGGAGGCGTTGGCGGTGTTGCCGGTTGGGGGAGGTACGTACCATTTTGATAGACGAGTTTTTCCTTGGCGATTTTGTAGTAGGAAGAATCGGATCTGGGGGAGCGTAGGAAGAGTGATAATGTAAGGAAAGCTAGAAAGTATCGACGATTGGGAATTAACGGGATTCTCTCACCATTGTGTTTATTGACAAGTAGATTTATTGCATTCGCGTAGAAGCTTTCAACTTTTAAGGTTCATTAAAAGAGAAGAGCAGAGTTAGAAAATTTTTGGTGAAACTGGGAGACAGACCTCAGTCGTGTTGTCGCAGGTGCCGTACGAACAAATGAGGTAGAGCTGCAAAATGCACCGCTCCGCATTCCAAGCTCATCAGTATTTGCTGCAGCTTGCACTAGAAAGCCGGCCACTGTCCTTGGTCATCCAACTCAATGTGGACATCGTTCCATTTTTAGAAACAAACAACTGGAATTGCGACAGGAACCAACCTTGAACCGAGAAAACGATGATACAATATATGATAGACGATTGAGACCTGATATTGAGACAAAGGTCGAGGACAACCCTAACCTGGTATGGTAGCTCTATAGTACGTAACATAGCTATTGTATTGTACCGTTGATGGTACTGTTTGTCTACCCTGGAAGATTACGTAGTACGCTTACGTAAACAAACAACACGGTAGATACAATAAGGGTACAATAAGGGTACAATATGGGTACAATACTTTCATCACATTCCAACCAGCTTTAACAACCACAAAGCACTGGCGACCTCAAGCGTTCACCGCACGAACATCCTGGCGAAACATCAACCATGACAGGAAGCGACCTCTCGTCTCGATCGGCACTAGCCACACTCACCCTCTCCACTCAAACCCTCTCCTCTGACCCCCTCCTAGCTCTCATCGCCGCTATCTCTCCGCCCTACCAAACAACCGTCATCCTATCCAAGAAGAAAGACCAACCCCTCTCCCTCCTCGCCGGCCCCGACACCCTCACCCACCGCAATGCCATTCTGCGAAGCTTGTGCGGGATGGCATTTCATAATGCCTTGGATACGTTGGCTTCGACTCCCGCACTGTTTTTGGGAGGACACTCAGCCTCCTCGTTCGCCGGTGCCTCGCCCGTATCGGCGTTGGCCATGGCGGGCATCTCGTCTTGGATGAGCGTGGCTTCGTCTCTTCGTGATCAGGGGACGGAGGAAGTCGCGGCGCTCATCGGGCAGGTTAATGAATATTTAGCCCCCAGGAGTTTCTTGGTGCCGAGTTCGGGTCCTACGTTGGCAGATTTTGATTTGTATTTGGCTATTCTGGAAAAGGTTTCTGCCGGTGCGCTCGAGGATATGGTTGGATCTAACACTCGTCGGTGGTTGGAGCAGTGCGATGCGTCCTTGAATGACTTGGTTAAAGTGGCAGCGAAGAACGCAGTATTTTCGAAAATTCCCATCCCCACCTTGCCGAAAGGGTTGGAACCCAAGGCGAGACCTTTGCCCGTGTTCTTTTATGGAGACGAAGATGCCAGTCAGGTGGCTGCGTCTGCCAGTACAACATCGGCTGCTGCTGTCGCTCCTTNGGCTGCTGCTGTCGCTCCTTCCGAAAAAACAGACAAACCCAATAAAGCCGATGCCAACAAAACTGCTCCACCCGCGAAAGGTGGAGAGCTAACAGAAGAACAAAAGAAGGCGGCGGCCGAAAAACGCGCGCAGAAAAACGCAGAAAAGGCCGCCAAGAAGCCCAAAGCCGACGCCGCGCCTGCTGTCGCCGCCACCGCAGGCGGAGACGAAATAAATATTTCTGCTCTAGACATTCGCGTCGGAAAAATCATTAAGGCATGGGAACACGAATCGGCCGAAAAGCTCTATTGCGAAGAAGTGGACGTGGGCGAAGAGAGCGGACCGCGAAAAATCGCTTCGGGATTGCGCCCCTTTTACAGTCTGGATGAAATGCAAGGTCGCACGGTGTTGGTGCTGTGTAACTTGAAAGCTAGGAGTCTTGTCGGTTTCCCCAGTCATGGGATGGTGCTCTGTGCTTCGAATGCCGATCATACCTCGGTAGAGTTCGCTGTGCCCCCCGAGGGAGCCAAAATTGGAGAGCGTGTCACCTTTGAAGGGATTGAGGGTGAGCCGGAGGCGGAGAATAAGGTTGCCAAAAAGAAAATGTTTGAGAAGCTCGCTCCGGATCTCAAGACTGATGAGAATGGAGTGGTGGTTTGGAAGGGACATAAGAGTATGACAAGTGTGGGTAGCTGTAAGGCGGTGAACGGAATGGTAAATGCACAAGTGGCGTAAACAGATAAGATAGAAAGAATGCTTGCAAGAAACGTTGTATGTATCTTGAATCATTTTGTAGCGAACACATGCACTGGATGGCAGGCACTACCTGTGTGCACACCTGCAATGTTTCGTGTGGTCTCAAGCTACTTGTGAAATGCACAATATTAACTCGCACCGAATCTTTAGCTCATACCGACTTTCACTTTATTATCATTTTATATTATTTGCCGCAAGGAACACAAGTTTGCTCACGAACAAAGCCTTTCTAAGAACAACGCCTCAAACAAAACACACTTCAACAGACGCACCTCCCTCCTCCAAAGACTCTCACCATGCCCTCACATTCCAGGAGTATTCGTCCTCTCCAAAACACGATCTATCAATCCATACTCCAGAGCCTCATAGGCACTCATAAAATTATCCCTATCCAAATCCTTCGTAATCTGATCGGTCGTCTGCCCCGTAAACATGGAATACATCTTGACCAAATTATCACGAATGCGCATAATCTGCGCGGCCTCATTCTTAATATCTTGCGCCTGTCCCTGTGCGCCTCCCATGGGCTGGTGGATCATGATGCGCGAACTGGGCAGGGCGAGACGTTTGCCCTTGCTTCCCGCGGCGAGGATGAAGGATGCCATGGAGGCGGCGAGTCCGAGGTTGATGGTGATGACTTCGGATTTGATGAGTTGCATGGCGTCGAAGATGGCGAGTCCGGAGATGACGGATCCTCCGGGGCAGTTGATGTAGAGGTAGATGGGTTTGGAGGAGTCTTCTTCGTCGAGGTAGAGGAGGACGCCGATGATTTGATTGGCAAGTTCGTCGTCGATTTCGGATCCGAGGAAAATGATTCGTTCTCTGTATAGACGGTTGTAGATGTCTACCCTGTTGGATTGAAGGGGATGGATAATCGAACCCAGGCGAAAACCACGTTTGCACCCGATTTAAATCTAAATAAAGCCAACGAACTCGCACGAAATCACTCACCATTCCGCACCCATACTCCCAGGCACGCGATAGGCAACCTTGGGAACACCAATGGGCATCATTTTGATATCATTCCTGGTGGAAGAGGCCCGTCCATTGTTCGAGATGGTGACGGACTTGGGCGTGCCGGATACGATGCCCCTTTTGGGGACGAATGTAGACACTTTCAGAACGATCAAATAAAAGAGATGGCGACAAAGTTTGTGAGCAAGAGCCTGGCATGACAACAAGTTGTTGTAATGAGGATCCCCCGCAGCAAGACACACACATCGGACGAGGCCATGGCACGAGGCACATCAAGTCATGTGACGTGATGCCCTCACCGTACGCAGACGCCCCAGAGAGGGCGGAAAAGGCACTTGCCAGTGCGACTAGGAGAGTTTTTCTCATCATGATGAAAGGCTTGGTCAATGATGTGATGCCGCGTGAGTAATATTCCGGATGGACAGAAGAACGCGCAGACCGGTGTGGGAACGCGACGACGATGACGGCGATGATCGGCTTCGTTCGGGCCGGGGGTTTCTGCGGAGACAAGGACAACACGCGGAGCCATCGTGCGGAGTGCGTGCCGTGCGCAACTGCATCGTCTGGGGGCTACTTGATGGGCAAATCTACTTTTGGAGGGGAAGACAGACCGTCTGGCTTACTTTCTCAACGAGAGATCCAGGTCGACAGAAAAACAAAATTAGTGGGCAATCACATTATTTCAGGAAGACAGCCATACCCTTCGTGGTATCTATCTGTATCTATGCATTGTAGGTACCTAATCGGTACAGGAATCATCATTTTTTATATGAGAAGAGAGATAGGATGTCGTCGTCGACTAAAAATAGTTGGTACTGTACGTAAGGTGCCATATTTATTATATTGTACATAACAAAGCACCCGCGTTTTTTTACGCATACGTGTTCCGAAAACTTTGCGAAGCAGAAGGCCGCCACCAAGAAGTTGTGTCGCCTGACTTCGATCGCCACCTCGATGCAAATCACCGACGAACGAAACGACGAACAAAAACGATCTCATCGCATAATAAACCAACGATCAACAAGTACAATAACCATGAAGTCCATCGTAGCTCTCATCGTCTCCGTCGCCCTCTCCGCTCCGTCATGCTCGGGCTTCTCGATCTCTCCCGCCCGCACCTCCATCCACGCGCCACCGACCGCCCTCTACATGTCCGACGCCGACCAAGACTTCCTCCGTTGGGACAAGCAATCCCGCTCTGCCTCCTCCGGTGACCGCGTCGTCGAACTCAAACGACCCCTCGGTCTGGTCCTAGACCAAGACGACTACGGCAACGTCTACGTACAGACCGTCGCTCCCAAGGGCAACGCCGCTCGATCCGGCATGGTCAAAGAAGGGGACATTGTTACCATGTGTTCCGCCACCTTTGGCGATCAAATGTGGTCCACTCGTGGGGCGGGGTTGGCGCGCGTTTTGGCGGCAATCAGGGTGAGGAGCGGACCGACCGTTAGTTTGGTGTTGGAGAGCCCGACTCAGAAGAAATTGAAGGGGGCAGAGGTGGCGAGGCAGGCCAAGGCGGCGAGGGAAGCCAGAGAGAGGGCTCAGGCGAAGAGGGATGAATTGTTAAAGGAGTTGGAGGAAGATGAGAAGAAATTGAAGAAGGGAAAGTTTCTCGGTTTGTTTTGAGGGGAGGGTTTTAGAAGGCGTTCATCTTTCAAGTACATGATAGGCGTTAAAGCTCTAGAGGATGTCAACAATGATTTGCAGAACTGCCAAGAATTCAACGGGGAAAGAAATTAATCGAATAGAAGCTAGGAATTTGCTACTCTTTGCAAGATTTTTGTGTTTGTTTGAGGTTTTGGCTATGTTTGTGATAGAATAAAGCATATGAATAATGGAAAAACCTTGTCAAGAAGCATAACCTGTACACATCAAAGCAAACTTCTATATCACATCATTTCTGGATGAGCGTCTTTTGCTGTTGCTGAGACACAATCTGTAGCTATCATAACATATATGTGACAACTTGACAAGTGACAAGTGAGAGAATTCATCCGAACACTAATCCAGACCTGGACGAAAGATAGCAACAAGTCCAGAGCTGAAGCAGTCATAGCAACTTTTTGGAAACACACGAAAGGAGGCCTCCCTTGGTGTTGCTCCATAAACTACCCCTAGCGACAAATCACCAACTTACATACATGTCAGCATGTTGAGCTTGACTTGGAACGTGCAGGCAATTTGACTGATTGGTTCCAAGAGTTGCAATCATTTCTTAAAGTAAGTAGACACAGTACCGTAGGGTTTATACTATTGTTGCAGTTTCGATTCCTTCATCCTGTTGCTACTTATAGATTTTCATTTAATTGATGTCTGACAAACATTGTGCCCACATATAAAGAATTACATTATTTTGTTGCCTTCGTTGTTTGTTGTTGTTGGCGTGGTTGTTGCATGATACAATGGCGCATGAAATGAACAACGGTCACAGCACTGTTTCTCGCCGACAAAGGAATCTGAGACTGGTGTTTAATAGGATGACTCTCGTCTAGGACATATGTCTCAGGTGATAAAGGCAAAGGCTTAGACTTGAGAGCTAGTGTGCAATGACAAGTAATTGTCATGCACTTTCAACGGAGATTGTAACAAGAGATCATTAGATCAAAATCCAATCGAGGCAGATGAAAAATTTTTACATGATTAGTATGCAATTGCAAACAACTTTACAAAAATGAAACATCAGCCTTCCTCATTAAAACTCCCATGAAAACTCTACCGTCGACCTCTCCCTCTCTTCATTGTACTCTGACTAAACATTCCAGCAATACTGCCCCCACTATGCCCTCTACCTCCTCCTCTACCACCACCGCCATCATTAAACAATGCATCCGCAAACGCTTGGTCTCTATCAAGCTCTTGCTGCTGCATCTCTAGTTGGCGTTGACGTTCTGATTCTTTTGGTAGGACGGACACCATGCGAATTGTGGGTATTGATCGATCCGGTACTGTCTTCTTATTCGAGAATGAAGTGAAGCCGCGTATGACTTGGTTCTTACGGAATCGCTTAAAGTCTTTCTTGTTCCCGTTTCTTCTGCTCGCAATCCGAGGGGGTGGCGGGACGTACTCTCGAACAATTAGACCGCTTACCCTTGCAGTCTTGGCTGCAGATTTGGGACGTTTTTCCTCGCCGTCTGCTTCATCGATATCTATCCTTTTGCGGTGCTTTTTGCGCGCGGCGGGCGCGGCGACGAACCAACCATCTTCGGTGATGGGAAGGGGGATTCGCTCGTCGGGCAAGCTTTCATCGCAGCTTTCATCCTCATTTATGATAGTATTTGTAGACTTGGTAACAGTCTTCGATTTTGTTCTGTTATTGGTCGAGAAAGCTTGTTCATCGCCTGAGGTGTCATTGGACTGATTGTCACCTACATTTTTTGCTTCCGATGGCAATATTGGGTTGTTGTTGTCACTCTCTTTGAGACGTTTTGCCCTTGCACGGGGTTCTTCATCGGCTGCTTTCTTCTTGCCTTGTTCAACGGATACTTCTTGTGCAACCTCTTGTCTTCGTTTACTATGTCGCGTGCTGACAGGCATCATTTCAGTCTCTTTCTTGTGTTCGTCTTCTTCGTGATGTTAAAAAGAATTTTTTTCGTTTGGTTGTGGCATCGTTTCAGAAAATAAACTGAGTAGATCAAACGTACCATTTTCGGTGGCATCATCGTCATCCTGGGCAACTGCATCGAAACCCTCGTCTTCCAGCTCCTCATCCAAGCCTTCACCCCACTCTACCACCATATCCTCCTTCTCCTCATCCCATCCCACCAACTTTTCGATCGGCTCCTTCTTCACATCCACCAACAACACATTGTCCTCCTTGGTCGTAATCGCTTTCGCCAGATTTTTTTGATTCGTAAACCTGCCCCGCAAACCCGTCAACCATTTCATCCACAAGGAAGCTTTCCTAGAGGATGTTTCCATCACCACCAACGCTTTTTTTTCGTTGGCAGCACGCAGACACTGCTCTTCCCACCACGACTCAAACTCCCTTTCTTCCGTCGGAGCATTTTCATAAACCAACACGACATCGGCACCCGCCGACAGAGCCAACGGCGCGCTATCATCCTCCACCAAAACCGCAATCCTGTATCCCCTCAATGCCATGCACGGCCGATCCAGCTTGTCACTCAATTGCGAATTCCCCGGCGGCGCGTAATCCTCTTCATTCGGCATGGCATCCCTGGCATTTGTTCGAGTGAGCAATGCCAAAACGTAATCGTCGGTGACGGCGGGTTTACAGCATGCCCATGCCATAATGTGTTTGGCCGTCGCCTTGGCTTCTTTGGTGACTAAGTGCGTGGAGGTGAATACATCCCATTGAGGGGAGTGGGTGGCTCCGATGGTGTGCAGGCGTGTGAGTAGTCGGTCTTGATCTTTGGCGGAAAAGCGGGAGAAGGTGAATTGAAGGGGGAGGAGGAGGAGACGTATTCCGGATCCTTGAGGACCGAATAAGATGGTCACGTGGGCGTTTTGTTTGTCGGTGTAGTGGGAAAGGGGAAGTAATATAGTGGAAGAATTGGCTTCGACCTTTTGAAAGTGTGGCAATGAGGCATTAGGATCGTTGCTGTCGTCGAGCATTCTCGCGGCACGAGATTGTTTCTCCGTCAAATCGACAAAATTGATCGGCTTTACTTCGCCTGCATCATCATCCGTTTCATCTCCAGTTTCATCTCCATCGCCATTCGAATAAGTTCTGCCCTCATCAGCATCCTTTAAGAATTTAGTCAAATCCGGCTGCACTGAAACAAACGTTCCAAATTTACTCCCGCAATCCCTCACAACGCAAATCACTCCCGTTTTTGAAGTGGCGCACGCGGCAATTTCTTCCTTACTCTCCGGCCTTCCGAATTCCACCACCCCGGCGATGGATTGCGACAACGTCGACTGCGACAAATCATGACGTCGATCGGACAACAATCGAATCGAGGCGTGTCGACGCGACACGCATTTGTCGTCCAATGTGACCGTGCAATTCTTTCGACCTACGGTGAATATTTGTCCGGATGTCTCGTGTCGTTCCGGTGCGATGGACGCGGCCGAGGCGGCTTGTGTGGCTGATTGGGAAGAGGATTGCGCCTCGTTGTTTTCGGCGGAGGTCGCGGCGGTGGCCAGACAGGCGTGGAGGGGCGGTTCGGTGGAAGAAATGGGGTGGTTTTCCGTGTTGCCGCCCGAGACTTGAGTTATGCGGAGGAGCATTGTAGATGCGCTATCGTCGGCGGGGTTGGTTGAGATGCAATGGAGCGTTGGAAGCAGGTTGGAAGCGCTGGACAACGCGAGTTAGTTGCAGTGCTTGCCCTCGATCCCGGCGTCAATGTTGTATGTGCCCACGCCTTCTGCCCTCCTTCTGCCCTCCTTCTACTCTCCTTCTTTCTGCCCTCCTTCTGCCCTCCTTCTGCCCTCCTTCTGCCCTCCTTCTGCCCTCCTTCGGCCCTCCTTCTGTCCTCCTTCTGTCCTCCTT
>JALLPD010000355.1:0-16823 GCA_036940065.1 Cyclotella cf. meneghiniana
GTCATGGAACTGCTCCCAAACTACCACCAATCTTCTGAGTGATCCCAGAGTGTTGTACATCCATGTTTTCATCAGTAAATCTGTTTCATTCGTTTTCATTTAGATAAACCCAATTTTAACTTATAAAAACCATTCACCCAATTAAGTAACTTGTTCACCTAGCAACTTGTACTCAAATATTTTTAACTACAAAATGGCGTAGGTCAGGGTCATGTCATGATATGCCCCCCTCAGAGATGTTGACAAACTTAAACTGTTGCTTCATGTCTTGTGATATACCTTCTGTGAATGTGTGCAATTCTTTGCGAATGTGCCCTTTATAGGTGGACCCTTTCCACCATCCCAGTGATCAGTATAGCCTGCTAGCAATAATGCGTAAGTGCCTCCTGATCAGAGGGAGTGGATATCAGTCTGGTCAATAGGGAAACCATGTGAGGGATAGTCGAGGGCTAATGCTGCAACTTTTAGTGTGGTACTGACATTTTTGTCAGTGACATCCCAGTGGCCCCCACACTGAAAGTACAAAGCAAGGAAAGTCTTGTGGTCTGAGCTGCATTGACAAATGTGGGTGTACCATCACACCAATGCCCGAACTGGGCAGGCCATCAACTACCCGTTGTGTTCCTGATGTACACAAACCCCTTTCCACCTGTTCTTTTGGTTGTCCAGTTTCAGAGTCATAGAGTGAGTGGTCAATGTGTGTTCATCAGGTGCATTGTGTGGGATTTGTCACAAACGTCCCCCATGGTGCGTGAAGGAAATCACATCTTCCAGCTTGAATTGCATTGTCTATATGTGATGTTCCTGCAGCGTTTGCATGTGTACTTGCCCACACATGGTAAATAATAAAATGCAATTAAGATAAAATCCCCCAATGCGGCCTCCAGGGCTGAGACATTGTGCAAAGACCCAAGCTGGAAGAGGTATTCTGGCACATTGGCTTTGACTGGAAGTTATTATGCCATCAGAGGGTCCTCCTTGCACCATCCATCTAGCACTTGCGCAAGTTGTGGGATGACTTTTTCTGAACCAGCCATTTTTGTAGGGTTGTGTCCAATGGCCAGTACAATTGTCTGGCCAGCGGCTGTGAGTGCAATAGAGACTGTCTGAGTTGTAACATGGCAGGCTTGCCCAGCATATCCAGAGCAAACAAATGCTGTGAATCCAGTGAGCAGTCTGATGTGTTTGGTGTAGATTATGTCCTGTAAGTGAGGGTCCATTCCCAGAGGTTTGAGAAACTTTTTCCAATGGGCCCAATGTGTCTCCTGGCTTTTTGTAGATGCCACCATTTGCCCATTTTGAAGTGCTTGGTCTGCAAGATAGAAATAACTTTTTTACTGGCTGCAAAGGAGAGGTGGAAATAGTTCCAGGATGCCTGTTTGGGGAGAGGCATCAACAAATCATTCAATGTGAGAAACTGTTTGTCTGTTGTACAGTGCCATTTTGCCTCACTGCCAAATGAGCAGGAGGGGATGTCTGTCATGGCATTTTGCTCTCCTGCAATGTGCAACATTGTGACAGGGGATGCCTTGGTCATCTGAAGGCATATGGGTAGGGTCTGTATGAGTTGCATGGCAGCCGGGGAGGTCTTGGCTGCCATGCATTGGATCCAATGGATGCTGGGACTATTGTCGCTAAAGAGAGCTACTTATTTGTCTTGCAAATCTCCTGAGAGTTTGGAGATAACAAGGAAAAAAGGTGGAGCACTGCCAGTTTGAGGTCGGAGTTTGTAATACTACCCCATGGGTTCTGTGCTGATGTGATGTCTTGTTGTATATCCTTGGGTGAGGCCAGGAGAAATACCATATGGGGGAGTGCTTGCCAGTCCCAGATTATCACCTGTCCTACACCATGCTTTGAGGATCAGTAACTCCAACAATGTGTGGCCAGCTGGTGACAAGGCTGCTACATTTCATGTGTGCAGATACCAACTCATGTAGGAAGATGCAGCCTTCTTGGATTGCGGTCTGTAGTTTAGCATTGCAGCAAAGGAACATCACCTGCAGTCCTTTGCCCAAGATGTGGTAAAACTGTGACATGAGGCCTTTACCTATGGGGATGGACAGGAAGGAGTGCCTGACTTTACAGTTGACAGAGTAGAATTCAGGGAAGGGAATGCCAAAATGGGCATTTTTCTTTTTAAGCACAACCAATGTTTGAGTGTGTCAATCAAGGCATCGTGCTTGTCTTCTGCCAGCCACATAGTGTGTTCACCCCTGTGAAACACAAATTCAGTATTTCTTTTATCAAGTCTCATTAGTCTTCCCATTTGATGAGATTATTAAGCAAAATTGGATCCTCGTCATCCATAAAATTGGGTGGAAACACATCATGTATTCCACACATGATTCCATTGGCCATGTGATCCAGTTGTTCCTGGGAAGTGGCAGTTGTGAGTCCGATGTAGTCATCCATCTACACTTCGATGAGGTACCAGAGTTCCTGTGCAGACACTGTTGATTGTTTGGGGGGGGAGGGGCTTGGTAGGCTTGTATTCCCTGTGTGTATGAGAGAGAGAAATTTGTGTCTCCTCATGCTTCCAATGGGTGATTCAATGTATTGTTCTACTACATCTTGCCCGTTTTGCAGGCAACACACAAATATGGTGGTGACTTGATCCATCCCATCTGTAGGGAGTTCTGAATGACTAGTTTTGTGCTATGCCTGTCTGAGTTTGGGAGGACATATGCAAAGTTCCACTCCTCACCATCCTCACAGTCAATTCTCCAGAATCCATCTTTTATGTCCCATTTTTCCATGAAGACTTTTGTGTCCTCAGTTGTACTAGAAAATACATGGATGATCAGGCTAAGCAAGTGTCCAAGCTGGTCAATGGCCCTCATGGTGCCAACTTTATTGAGAGTTCATTAATCAATGGGACTCGTGTGTCGTCCTGCAACTGTATGGAAAATGACAAGTCCACAATGGTATGATAGCTCTGAGACTTATGTGGAATCATTGATATTTGTGAGATTTTTAACTGCGGGGCTGGAGCATCACAGATGTCTTTGCAATCAACAATCCACACTTGCTCACACCGCACCTTCTTGGCCACTTCTGGCTGAAGTTGTGTGATGGCCTTGGCTCTCATGTCAATTTGTGTGGGCCATGGTCTATTGCACCTGCATTTGTTAGAGCATCTATGGTCAACTATTTGAACTGGGCATCCATGGGTGACGTCCTCTAAAAGCATAGCTACTGCCGGGTGAAGTAATGCTTGACCTGTGGGGTACATGTGATTTGGTGTGGTGGTAATGGTCTATGTGCCATTGGTAGTGGGGTTGTGAGCCCTCCATGTGTGCACCAGTGCTGCTGTTGCATTGGTTGGCAAAGTTGCTCTTGGAGTTGCTGCACCTTCTCTTCTTTTTGGAGGAGGTCCATGGTGGCTCCGGTGATGAACGGGGCTGAAGGTAGGCTTGGATGCAGTAGTCCCCACATCTGTGATACAATGGGCAGGCAAGTATAAGGGTTAACTAGTGAGTGTTTTCCTGTCTAGGGATGAGCAGACATGGTGTACCTGTGGTAAGGTGTATTACCTTGCGCGCACCCAAGTCAATGCTAGCATCATTGCAAGACATAAGAGGAGAGGGTATGTCAGTACATCCTGTGTGGTGGCTGTTGCTCTGGCTGGCAGTATTCATGTGGTGGCTGTCCATGGTTCCATGTGTATGTTGCTCATTTAGCGGAGTAGAGATTAATCCCATGCAATACATGACTGGGGCCTGTAAAAAGGGACTCCCACCTAGTTGTTCTTACCTTTTCCAATATCCAATAAGGCTATCGTGGCGAGGTGATGTCCTCCAGGTACTGTGTCCTCTGCATCATGTGCTCTTGCCACTGCCCTGGCTTGTTTATTCTGGTGAGCACCTCATATTGTCACAATTCCATGATTGTTTCCCTTCCAGAAGCAACATTGACAATCCCAAATAATGTACATTCCTCAGGTGGTTTGTTTGTATTGCTTCAAAGAGTATCAACCTAAAAACTGGTAATGTGTTGTAGGGGGTTCTGTTGCCAGCCTCTTTTCTGCACCCAGTGCTAACACATAGCATAGCTCCTGCACAAAAGCATCAGTGATATCTCCTGCCAGCATGTGCCCCTCGGTTGATTTGCAACCCATTATTCCCTGGCATTTTCACAGAATATATGCATAGCAGAGCCCATTTTTTTCATTTGATATGTATCTTGGAAGCATCGGTAGGTGCTCCTCTGTGATGTTAGTTGCCTTGAGCAATGTTTTAGCTGAATGCTGCAGAAGTGTGAGATGTAACGAGCCATCAGGTGTCAAAACTAGGGATGGATGTTGCTTTGCTGAATGATAACTGTACATCCGCCTGTCCCGGATGCAGTTTTTTCTGGCATTGGCTTGAGTGTGCATCCCTGGGTGCATTGCCAGGGCATTGTAGGAGCTGGAGGTAGTCCCTCTGGAAGGCCAGAGGTAAACCCAGGAGTAGGATTGGTACTTTTGCATACTCCACTCAACACAAGGGCACCCACCATAGCCATTGTCATCCACTTAGCTGGAAAGTTCTCCATTTTGATTTCCCGGCATGCCTGAATGTCCACTCCAATGATCTACATCAGCAGTAATGAAGGCCACCAAACTGTCCCTGCTGTGAACTGATGCTCAGTGAGTGTGCAAAAGAAACATTGATGACAGTCATTTATCACTGCCCAATTGATCTGATGATACACCGGGGGGGGGATGAAGTGATTTGCATTGGAATGGACAATCTCAGAGTCCAACATTTGAAACAGTGCTAGGCAATTTACAAAGTAATCGCACCTTCTCCCAAACAAGCCTCATAGGAGCATATAAAAAGACCCAATATTTAGTTTGAGCTTGTGATAGTTTGTAGCAGGTGGTCACAGATCCCACTTCCCAAGGAGCAATGCTTCTGTTAATTTGTGATTTTGTTTGGTGAGTCGCAGGGCTTGTTCCTTCAAATGGGTGTCAGATGTTTCTTTTTCTTGTTGCGGTCATCAGATGAGGAGTGAAACCCTTGTTACACTGTTATCTAGTACGCTGTCAGGGTCCCTGGACAAAACGTAAGCATTACTATATTGTCCATCATGGTCCTTTCAAAGTAGTGTTCCCTATTGATCTGTACATTGTGCTGTTTAGCCCATGCCATCATTTCTTTGAGCAATTGTGTCCGCTGTATGTCAACATCTTTTGTAGACTTAAAATAGTCCCAAATAGGTGGCGAGTTGGTGTTTGTCCACACGCAACAGAAACCTTTGTGCTTGGCAAGTTGAAAGTTGCTGTATGGTCTGTTATCCTTCCCGGGTTTTCCTTGGCCCTGTGTTTCCCCACTACCACCCTCTGTTAAGTCCTGCACTCACAATGCGGCTACTACCGCCACCATGATATTTGCCAGCATGGTCACATCAATTGCACCCCTGGCCATGGGTTGCGGAGGTGGGGCCGGTTGGGCTTGTCCTACCCTTGTCTTTGGGTGGTCCTGCATTTCCAATGGTGAGCAGCAGCTGGTTGTGTGCCCATTCTTGCAGGTGTTCTGTTGGACCCATGATGGCTGGCATTGCAAAAGAGAGCAGACTGTTGGTCACATTGGCACTCACCCCTGGCTGTGTGGCCATGCAACACTAGTCATGTACTAGGGTAAAGTGCACCGGGATGATTTTGGCTGATTTGAGCACTTGCGTGATATATGCAAACAGTTCTGCAAAGGTGCTTTGAGCAGTGGCACAGAAAGCAACACAATCAGGTGGTAATACCAGCATTTGTGGGCGAGACACACAAAATTTTGGTGCCCTGCTTTGGGTTGCCAGAAACACTAGCAATTTGCAGGTGCCTCATAGAAAGTTATCATGGACACCATGTCCATGCTGACCAGCATGTCATCCCAGGTCCACGCTGCATTTTTTTCTAGCTCAATAAGCTGTGGTGCAGCAAAACTGATTTTATCACCCATGAATCTGACATTTTCCCCTTTCCAAACAGGGATGGCCCTGGGGATGTTAGGATATAATCCAGCTGAATGGATAAGGTGGATAAATAGAGACATTTTTGCATTGTTGCAAAGACCAGCAGCTGTGGGAAGGCCAAGGCATCCTCCTGTAACTTCTTTTGCTTTTCTCTGTCAAAGCGACAGCTCATTTGCCATCCCGAGAAAGTTGCAATCCTGTCTGTTGTTTGCATTCCCCATCCCATTAGGCATTTTTGTACCAGTGCCAACTTAACCTTGTGTGATGACATGGCTCGTTTGATGTCCTGCCAGTCAAGGTGTCCATCAGTGGTTGTGGAAGCTGCTGCAGTGGTCGTTGCCAGGATTTACCATGTTGCGGGTGTATTCAGTAGCGATGTCCAAACAAGTCATCCAGTGACAGATGCTCTCATGCAGCAACCTCCACAAGGTGATCAAGAGGGCTCTGGAGTCTGTTGGGTGCCCCAATGTGAGCTGGGTTGGGAAAAGTCCACTAGCATAAGGTTTCATTGGTGGCATCGGCCGTGTCATTCACAGTGTCCTCGAAGCTCTTCTGGGCCCTGTGTAAGGTGGGAAAAGCTCTTCTCCCTCTGGTTGTGTGACCCTGGCTGCCTCTCCTCTTGCTGTGGGGGGCCCATCCAAAGATACGGGGAGATGTTATCCATTTTTTTTGCTTTGTTATGTTGCAAGTGTTTGAGTTAAGTTCAACTTTCTAACGAGTGTCAAGCAACCTCTGCATCAATCTCAGCCATGGTTTCCACTGTGCAACAAACAATGAGCTTCTGTTGAATGTAGGACCAGTCTACGTGCACGTGTCCATCACCACAACATGAACCACAAAAGCATGGTACATACGATACATCTCTGTTATCGTACCATAGTGCACAATATCTAAAAATATGGTTCCCATAAAGACTTGTATGTGCACCAATCAAAATTCATGACAAGGCAACTGATAGCCATGACTTAGATATGTAATTTTTTGATCAGGTGAGAGTTTTTCATTGATGCCTTACATTAAGTTCTTCATGAATACTCACATGTCAAGATTATTTCTGTACTTGCACGCATGCAAAATGATCTGATTAAATGCACACATGTTTTCCTGATGAAAGTCCTCATAAATACCATACCAGTTTAAGATGAATTATGTTGCATAAATTTGGCATCCATAGAAAACCATTGTCTAAGGACCACAAAAAACAAATTTTGTGAGACAATTCTCATGCACCGCCTCCCAACACATCTTGGCCTCCCACGCCAATGGGGCAGCAGTTATCACTGATCTGTCAATTCTGTCCCCACCATGACATCCTGGCTACACAGTACAACTGCTTGGTTTGGTACAGTCAGCAGTATTACTCAAGAATTTTGAGTTCTTCTACACAGCTATTTTTGTTACAAAAATACAGTACAGCATTGTCAAGAGGGAAAATGGATTTCATGAAGGTAAACACATTTTCAACAAGTTTAATTTCCTAAGCATATACATCATTGTCTAATACAGTTCTCCTACTGTCTATTTTTCAAATTGTTCCAAAGACATCACTTTATCTTGGACTCCACTTGGATGTCAGTCAACAAATTTTACAAAACAGATAGTTACCCTTTGGTGAGTTCTCCTTCTTTTCCATGCACTCTAATTTACACTTCAACTCACTTCTCTTGGTTGAAATTTCTATAATGACATTACTACTGTGTTGCTTTATCATCTCCTGATGTCTGCCAAAAGTGGTATCATCAGAGGTGACAGAAAAATTGCAAGAAAAAACAATCAACAAAAAATGGGAGAGACTTTCTGTCCATTGTGGCTAGGTTTGTCAGGGCTCGCTAATGGTGCAGCAGAGATTTTGGTTGGTTGTTGCATTTTATCTCATTATTTTGTTTGAGAATGGACATTGATTGATTGTAGAGTTTAGTTCATTCTTAATTAAATTATTACACTATCACATTTGAAGTTTTTTGCTTGTATTATATTACATCAAACTTTACAGTGTAGGTCAATTGAGAGCCATAAACTATAAGCAATGAACAACAAGCAGCTGCATTTCATCAGTTATGCTTTGATAGGTTGGTTGTTGTGCATTCCTTCTCTCCACCTGATCCACTGGTCACTCTATCCTCTCTGGCATGTACTCATGAATTATTAATTAACACCATTGAAAGATGTTATTTAGTTGTTGGGTGGGTGGGGAAATCACGCGGGGGGCTCATGCTTGGAGGGTACAGTCACAGGTCATCTGATTCATTAATTTTGCAACTGTCATGGCTGATGGGGATGCTGAGGGTTGGATGGTGCTGCTTGACTTCAGCAGCCTTCCTCATGAGACTCTTGAACTTGGCCATGGTCCTAGTCATCTTGGGCATGGAATGACACTAATACTAATATATGTCGCAATTATTTGTTCAGATGATGAAGATATTGCACATGTAACACCCCTGCATCAAGCAGTTGTTACATTTTTTCATGTTCATCTGACTTCTTGTGTATTTTCAAGCATGATAATGGAGCATACCAAAAAACAAAAAATTGCAAATTGCATTTGCACAAATACACATTTTTGGCCCATGATTTATGTTTTGGTGGGAAAAATTTGTGTAAATTTTCACAAATAATGTGTAATTTACACAAATCTTGGTCAACAAGAGGCCACATTGACCAAGGATTGCAAATGCACAATCTTATTTACACGAATCACAAAATCACCTAAAGCAGCCCCATCTGATCCATCAACATGTACACGTCTAATGTCCCATTTTTGTTCTCAAACAGATTAGAGTGTAGTGTAAACTAATTTATTGTAGTGTATTGGAACAAGTGGGATTTAATGGAGTGTACTGGAATACAAGTGGGTGAATGTTGTAGAAAAAAGTTAGACAGATTATTTCAGGCCAATAGGGTTAC
Source organism: Cyclotella cf. meneghiniana (assembly GCA_036940065.1). NCBI lineage: Eukaryota > Bacillariophyta > Thalassiosirophyceae > Thalassiosirales > Thalassiosiraceae > Cyclotella > Cyclotella cf. meneghiniana. The sequence continues at coordinate 8,854 of JALLPD010000355.1, forward strand.
AGTTGCAACAGGAAATCTAAATGCGATTTGCGAATTGTGTTTGTTGGTGCATACATGACATGATAACACAATTTGTAGGTATGGGCAGATGTGAGCCATTTCTTGCAATTTGTGTAAATGTGGTTTTGGGCATGCTCCAATGATGTAGTAGACACATCATATCATACATCAAAATGATCCTCACCATGCTAAGAATTGTAGTATTTCCTCAAAACTAGTATTTCCTCAAAACTAGTGTGCGATTGGCTGGTAAACAGTTATGATTGTTGAAAGAAAAAATGTGGGAAGGCTTTTTTTGTTACAAAATAGGGCACGACATAAGTCAACTTAAACTCGTACCTCAAGTTTTAGCCTACTATTTATGAGTAGATGATATGGTACCATTATTACTTTTCTTGTACTCTACCACCTATGTATTACACTATGAACTATGTTTGTTTGGGAAAAAGTTATCAACCAAAAAATTAATGTAGTTCCCTGAATCCAAATAAAGCTACAGGTCATGGAGATTGACAAAGTTTTCTGCAGATGCAGACACAATCATGAACTTTTTTACAGAATCACAAGAAGAGTTTCTAAGTTCATCTGTCTTTCACATATGTCATTAACCATGATGGTGTCTCCATCTGCAAAAAATATTGACACACACTGTGGATGGTGACATGCTCATCTGCAGGCAAAAACACAAACTTCATATGTGAAATATTTTATTTAATTTTTGTTAGATATGATATCTCCACATTTAAAATTATTTACAAATTGTACTTTGCTTTTGATTGTGCCAATTCTTTGATTACTGTTGCCACTTGACGTCATTGTGCAATTAGTTTTGTTAGTGTACCGTATGTAATTAGACATATGATTCTCAAGTGAATGTGAGCATTGCACATGCATCACACCAAAAAAGAGAAATGATGATCAGTTCTGCAAAGGTCATGATCTCATCTGCAAGAGTTTTTGTGCAAATGAGATCATCTGCAGATGCAGATGCAATCACAAAATTTTTTTACATCCTCCTTGCCTGAGAAACTCCATGAACATCTGCACAAATGGACATGTTCTTCTGCAGATGGATTCATGAACTTGAGACTCCTATATTTATAGAGCCTGGTACATGATGTAAAAAACCAAGGTCATGATCACATATGCATCTGCAAAAAACTTTGACAACCCCTTCTGTACAATTTGGAATCCATTTTGAACCATGGAATGTCATACATCTTTAGCCACTGTTGTGGCCTCAATATGCACCCCCTGAGACCTGGTCAAGATTGAAAACCCTTCTCAGACTATCTTGAGGGTTTAGTCCAGCTTCACATGTCCTGAGGTTGCCAAGATCACCACCTCAAGTTTGATGCATTATGCATCTAAAATGAGATTATGTTTCATAGTCCAACACATAATTTGTTATGACTTCTATACTGACATCCATAACAGATAGCAAAGGTGTTGAAATTTTGGGACAAAATATATTGTGTTGACAGATGATTGCACACAAATGCAAGATCATTTTTATTATCATTTGAAGTAGACTATAGACATACTATCTGACACTTTGTCTCCAAGCAATTTTTGGGACCACACGTACAATTATACACACAAATAGTAAGTCATATTGTTTGTGGTTCAATGTCCACCCTGTTGTTCAAAGTAGATTTGAACTTGTAGGCAGCTTTTTCTGATTACCTACCTCAATGATACACAAAATAGCAACATTTTGAATAGGTTATGAGTATATTTATTGTTGGATATGAAAAAAATTGTCACCTCAATCGCATTCATGTATACCCCCAGGTGCCTACCTTCTTTCTCAGTTGTTTATTTTGCATTTGCACTTCACCTCCCCACCATGGCTGATGTATTGGATGTTGTTATCTCCAGTCCTGGGCAAAAAGAGAATGCACCACAAGCAAATGCAAGCAAATCATTGAATTAAGCTTATGGTGGTATTAATGAAATAATCAGGCAGAAAATATAGCTGCAGATTTGTCAACTGAATTGTCATTGTCCATGCCATCATCTTTGTCTGCATTCGGGAGATATTACATTGAGAATGAATGTTCTTCGAAGGCCTTTCTTATTTTATGTCAGGATTGATGGATGATTGAGGTAATCATTGTTGACAACTCTGTATTGTCATGGAGTTCCTTTCCTCCCAAAAGCAGTATTCACTGCCATTGATTTGACGGATGATGTTACTCTGAGATCAAATGTGTTTGATGACAACATAGTTGCCACTTGTCCAAAAGCTTGGACAGTATCACAGGCAGTGGAATGGTTGAATATTCATCCTATATCTTTGTGATGATAATTTGAACTTTGTCGAAACTATGATTCCTGAGTGCATGAAGATGACAGAAGAGGCAAGAGAGGAAGAAGCTCCAGAAAGAAGGGATATGATTGGTAAGGAGCAAACTGGACTGGAAATACACCATGCTGTATTTGATACATGTGCTCATGAATCATGATGAGGTAAAAAGAGCTTTCCTGAACCATAACAATCTACCCAGTTGATGAATGACTTTGGAAAATTGCAACACACCAGAGGCAAGGGCCAAATCTGTGTGGTAGATGATTACTGACAAATGGGATGATCCCATCTTCCTACCTGTCACAGCCTTGCTTCCAAATCTGCAATGTGACTTTTCTGGACTCCATTGTCACATGAATCAGTGAGTCAAATGCAGCTGGTAACTGCAGATAAAGTTGAGGAACATTGGCAATCAATGACTGTTCAACATAATCCAATGATCTCCAACTGGGAGCTCAGTAGTTAAGGCGATGGGGGTGTTGTGGGTTCTAATGAAGATAAAGAAGTAAGTGATGATGCTTAACACCAAGGGCCCTGTCAATATGCATTTGATGAACTTAAACATTTGTTATTGGCACAAGCACCCATCTCCTCTATCTTCGGGCTTTGGGAGATGCTCCTCACTCATGATGTGATTGGATCATCACATGAGCATTTGAGTTCAAGTGTATCCTCTGCAAATGGACGTGCAGGAGTACCAGCTGTGATGAACAGTAAATGCAAAGTTTGGAGATGATAATCAGTCATTATCATGTTTGACTAGTAGGTATTACAAGAAATCTGATATGGAAGGTCTTAGTGCATGCATGAAGAGTCTTAGCAAGTCCCTCATTACTGCAGCCAGAATTGCCACCTTGCAACAACAGAAAAACTGTTTCCAAGCTAACAAGAATTTTATTATAGCTGGGAATGATTCTCTTCATGATATAAAGAGAAATCTGGTATTTGTCTTGCCTCCAAAAAGACAATTAACAACTCAGTATTATATGACACACTTGCCAATGAAGTCTTGTTGATTGAACATGAAATAAAGAAGAATCGAAACAAATTGTTGTCAATGTAAGGAACTCCTCAGTGACACAACCATCACCAAACAATTTGATTCATAGCATTTTAAATGGAAAATATATTGTAATATCTGAAATATTTACTTTTTGATTATAGTAATATCAATAATGTTAATATTCAATACCCATTTCTTGGTGCGGGTCTCTCCCAACATCCAAGTGCAATAAATTCATGACTAAAATTCCTTGATGCAGTGAATCATAAGCAGAATTCAGATGTATATTACTCTGGGTGACACCCGTAAAGAGATGACATACACTGATTAAATCAGTTGGAATAACTGTGATACTTTTGTTGTCAGTTGTCATCTACCCAAACCCATTGACGTTGTTAAATATTGTTCACATCCCTTGCCGCTTCTGCCAAGATTTCTGACTCACTGATACAAAAATTGTAGAGATTTGCTAATGCATTCACAATTCCAATAACCCTCAGAATTGATAAATTATAAGGCATAGCCTTATTAGTATTCCCTACCTCTGAACCAGTATACCAAATGCCCACACAACTCTTATACAAAGCTGGAGATCATAGAAACTGTAGATGTCCTTGCTCTTCATCTCTGGATTTGCTGAAACATTAGAAAAGGAGTCACACTGTATGAAGTATTCAAACAAGCCTTGTCACAAAAGAGTACAAACCTATTCTTATCTGAATCTTATTCTTCATCACTCCATTTTCAAGCCTATGATGTAAGTCACCTGCTCCAAAGGCTATCAATCAGTAGATGCACCCCATATTTCATAGATATGTCAAGAATACAATCCGAGCAATCAGACACTGCTTGAAAATTAATCCCATCTTTATTCCTGTGGTCACAGAAGAATTTCTTTTGACCCACACTGGCTTTCTTTGATTCCTTGATACTGGGCTTTAATGTCCATATTAAAATGCCAACAATAGCTCAAGCACAATTATTGATTAAAGGTATGCTTGCTTTTTGAAATTTTGCTGAAATTGCTCTCTGCTCTTTGTTGGGCATGAAATACAAAAGGCTTCAAACAAACTAAGTTGCATATTACTGTTTAGGTTACATTTACTCAAATGGAGTTACCAGTAACCAAAAAATTAGTTTACCGAGCTACTCAGTAAGTTACTGAAAAGGTCTGTAAAGTTTACTGTCACATCAGTTGAGACTCCTACCAATCTCTAAGCAGTAACTTGCTGTCAGATTACTGTGAAGGCAGTAACCTGACATTATTACTGTCTGATGTTATGGCTATACTTAAGTGATTTACACTCCAGTATATGATTGTACTTCTAGATCGACATAAAAACTTTGGTCTAAAATATGTAGAGGTAGTGTCCTTATACTTTTTCCTGTTTTTAGTGTATTGTACTCTTATAGAGATTTTTCTATTCTAGTTATATTGTTCAAATATTCTTTTTTAAAATCTTTCATTTAAATGCACTAGGTAGAAAAACCTTAAAACAGACAAATTGGGCTGCGATATCAGAGATCCCTGAAAACAACAATTTAATTGAAAAATGGTGAGCGAAAGAACTTTAAAATTGCAAAAATGCAATGGTTTCTCCATTCTTTTTGTGTTGCTTTGGTTTAAATAAATGTAATTGAGACTCAGTGGTGGCGGGGCAACATTTGGCCTGTGGGAGGAGATTGCGGGTTTGCCCTGAAAACAACAATTGATTTGACAAAATGGTGAGTGACTGAACTGTAAACTGAACAAAATCAAGAGTGATTGAAAGACAGAACCTACTAGCTGAACTTCTTGAAAGAGAGAGGTTTTCTGAATAAAATTGTGAGTTAGGATCTTGAAAGATCGAACCCATGAGTTGAAGCTGTTGGAGTTGGAAGTCCATCGAGCAACCAACTGAAAAAGTATAATTTGCAAGAATTTCAGAAGTTCCTTCAGCAATTTTGTAAGTACAGAAGTCCCTTTTCAACAAATGAGAGAAAGTAAAAATACCAGGTAGCATGAGTGAAAAAGATATGGTCTAGTTGTCTGCAACTACTATGACAGATAGATTGAAGATGAAGTGTGTAAATGCAAATATGACAAGTGGAGTTAGAGGGAGGTATTTTTGGGGAAGAATGCTGCTAGGCATAAATCAGAGTTTAAATGGATGAAAGTAACCTTTAAATGAAATGTCACAAATGTGGTGAGCAATGTCACAAGGTGGTAGAGTGTCCAGAGAAGGGCAATACTGGATTCACAATCATCAGAACATTTCTTGTCTGTGGAAACTGGGTATCAAAGCTGAAAGCTGTTGGGGGGAAAAGATAATGTGGTTAGAAGGCATACAGGTTGGGAGAGTAGCAAGAAGAAGAAAGAATCAAATGGAAACAAATAAGTTGGGGTTATAGTTGTTGAGTTTGTATTGTGAGTATGTACACACAGTTGGGTGATACTTCCACTATGAAGATGAAAGAGCACTGTGATGCAAGGAATTTTCAAAAATAGGAAGGGCAAATTCAAACCTGATCAATGAAGTGTTTTAGAAGTTTTTATGTGATCATCTTTTGAATATTGAAGTCTTTACATTTTAGATACTTAAAGGGGAGTGCAAGACACTGTTGTTTGTGAATGTCTTTCTGATGATGATGTAATATTTGTAATCAGATATAATTGGAGGTAAATTAGTTTAAGTATACATATCAACCACATCTAGATTCAGAATCCAGGGTGATGCCCTAGTCTTCCATCACACTGCAGCACTTAATCTGGTGATTTGATTAATCAATGAAAAACACCTGTCACCAAGAATAAAAATCACAATGTTCATTCAAATCATGGTTTGGCATCAGTTGTTATTACTCCCGCAATAGCAAGGTCTGCCAGGAATGCAACACATGGGCTCATAAATATTCTAATGAAGCGGAGGCAACTGTTAGAATGGGGACAGAGAGGAGGTGGATAAATGGATAGGAGAAATCTGAGGTGGAGAGGAAGTGTTAAGGAGAGGGAAAAACAATTCGACTTAGAATGGCAGTGGGGATCTGAGAGAGTAGGGGAAGCAATCACTGATGGGGGGTGGATCTGAATAAACATCCGTATTAAACCTACTTTAGTGTCCTGTCTTGCTCTCTAGCCTTTTTGTTTTCCATGAAAATTGTCTTTCTCTCTAACCATTTCTTTTCCCTTTGCCTGTGCTACTTGGCATTTTCCACAAATGTCTGAGTCTACTGTTCTTCCTCTGTCCTACCTTTTCTATTGGTCTTTCTGGCTATAACAGAGATTCTTCTTTTTCTCCAACACCTGATGCAGAATCATGTACCAAAAAAATCTTTCCACTGCATCCTCATCATAAAAGAAGGAAAAAGAAATGATGAAAAGGAACCTAGAATAATAAAGTGAAGATAAGGAAGAGCACTCACCTTTCTGTCATGCATAATAATGGGGATGAAAAGCTCCCCTCCAGACCTAATAAAAAACCCACCTAGAAAGACCCAGAAGCAAACCTGAACAAAGTATTCCATGATTTAAAAATGTAGAGGGATAGACAGGAGACACTCAGAAATGATAAAAACTTAAAATTGCATGACTTCTCCTCTCTCCATCATCCCATAAAATGAAAATGACGGACATAAACCATCCCAGTATAATCACACTATATCTCCATCAAAACAGCAAATGTGACCAAACCAAGTAGGAGCATTGTCTCAGAAAAATTGTAAGTGAGGACCATGACAGAATTTTATTAAAATGATGGTTTTGCAGAAGGGGTGATGGGGCAACAGGAAAAGACAAAGTCATGGTATGGAGGCATTGTACAAGATAATTTTTGGAGACATAACTTACTATTGTTGTCATACATATTATTTTTTCTGTTGGGGTCACAATGATGAAGCCAACAAATCAGACATTTTTCCAAAAATACAAAATAATAGCTAAGCCTAATTGTTTGTTTACTCTTCAGTAGATGAGTACATAAGCTTCAGGTGGTGCTCATCTGATGATGCTCACTACTCCACAGGCTGGGAATTTGTAAGGCTAGAAGACAGTGAAATCTACATAAAGACAACTAAGATGCAGAAACTCTTTGATTTTTTGAACAGAATTTTTTTGTTCCAGTTGTGTCATGAACTTTTGGTTGAAACATGTCTTGGGGACCCAAACAGATTCTCACATGCTTGCCATATTCACTGAATTCTTGCTTTAACTTTGAATCAAAAATTGCAATAACCATCACTGTTTGAAAAATAGGAAATTTGTTAAAAAAGGAAAGGGACTTAAAAATATGCATTAAAATTCAATATACAGACAAGCTAACCTATCTCATGGTATTTCGAATTTCACATCAATATGTCTTAAGTTCTATCACCCAGTCTCATATCCCCCCATATACTCTCATATCTTCTGAAATCCTCTCATATCCTCTCATTTCCTCTTATTTCTTCTCATTTCCTCTAAATTTCTCTGGTTACCTCTCCTAAACACTCATTTACTCTCATTTCATCTCATTTTTCTCATTTCATGTCATTTCCTCCAATTTTCTGTTGTTTCTTCTCAATTCCTCTCATTTCCTCTCATTTTCTCTCATTTTCTCTCATTTCCTCTCATTTCCTCTCATTTCCTCTCATTTCCTTTAATTTCTTCTCATTTTCTCTCATTTTCCCTCATTTCCTCTC
>JALLPD010000356.1:0-16899 GCA_036940065.1 Cyclotella cf. meneghiniana
GATCTGGAAAATCTTTGTGGAAGACTTTACAACATCGGATGCAAACTTCCTATAATACCATAGTACAACCATCTAAAATAAATATGGGGCTGTGTTTTCATTGCAAGGGTCATCACCATAGGATAGTTTCAGCCCAGATTCAGTGATGTTTTCTGTCCAAGTGGTATCACAGCAATGAGTCCACAAAGACTCATATCATGTGAGCATCAAGGCACGTTCAACTCAAGCAGGTCCCGGTGACTTCACCTGGTCATCCGTTTGTTGTCAATGCCGGTGGACTCAATGTGTCCATGACGATTCATGACCGTTTGTTCCTCAACTCCAGGTAGACTCAAATTTTGATTGATTCCATGAAAACTCGGATGCAAGGTGTTCATTCATTCATTGTCTCATAATTATTCATTGAATGTTCACAGACAACAGTACCATGATCATCTCCTTCCTTCTTTGCATTATGTCTAAAATAAAAATGGGATTGTGTTTTCAGTTTTCACCCCTGGAGAGGGTCATCTCCATGGGATTGTTTCAGCCCACATTCAATGATGTTTCAAGTCCAAGTGGCCTCAAAGCAATGAGTCCACAAAGACTCATGTCATATGAGCATTGAGGCACATTCAACTCAAGCATGTCACGGTGACATAGGCCAAGTATGTACGTCCAAGAGTGGCACATAATTTAAGTACTTCTATTTACTCAAAATGTAATTGAAATACTTTCTTTTTGTCAAAAAGGAGAAGTACACTAGATATTTTGGATCTTGAAGGTTCAAGATACAAGATCCACAAATACACCACATACTGTGCCAGTGGCATGTAGAATCTACACACCAGCTCATGGAGGAACATTGCTCCATGATGGCACTGCATACAAAATTTAGTACTGTGCAGCAGCAGAATTTCATACAGTAGAGATAAAGCTCATAAAAATTTTCTAATTTCCATCTTCAAATTTCAGCTTCAAAATCATTACTAGTTTTAAGGCTTATGATACCCGGTGACTTCACCTGATCATCAGTTTGTTTTTGAGGCAAGGTGGACTCAATAAGTCCATGACAATTCATGACCGTTTGTTCCTCAAGACCATGAAGACTCAAATTTTGTTTGATTACACAAAACCTTAGATGTAAGCTGTTCATTCATTCACTGTCTCATAACTATTCATTGAATGTTCACAGACAACAGTAACCATGATGATTCTTCTTTGTATTTTATCAAAAAATAAAAATGGGATTGTGTTTTCAGTTTTCACCCCTGAAAGGGTCATCTCCATGAATTGTTTTGACCAACATTCAATGATGTTTCAAGTCCAAGTGGCCTCACAGCAAAGAGTCTACATGGACTCATGTCATGTGAGCATTAAGGCACATTCAACTCAAGCATGTCACGATGAATCCAACTGGTCATCAGTTTGTTGTCCAGGCCAGATGGACTCAATATGTCCATTGTGACTCATGACCATTTGTTCCTCAAGTCCAGGTAGACCAAATTTTGTTTGATTCCATGAAACCTTGTCTCAACTTTTCATTGAATGTTCACAGAAAGCAGTAACCATGACCATCTGCTCCCTTCGTTGTATCATTTCAAAAATAAAAATGGGATTGTGTTTTCAGTTTTCATCCCTGCAAGATTGTGTCTGCCCACATTCAGTGATGTTTCAAGTCCAAGTAGCCTCACAGCAATGATTCCACAAAGACTCATGTCATGTGAGCATTAAGGCACGTTCAAGGAGCAGGTCCCATTTATTGTCAATGCCAGGTGGACTCAATGTCTCCATGATGACTATGACCATTTGTTCCTCAAGTCCATGTAGACTCCTTTCTTGTTCGATTCGATGAAACCTCAGATGCAAGCTGTTCATTCATTCATTGTCTCATAACTATTCATTGAATATTCACAGACAACAGTTACCATGACCATCTCCTCCCTTCTTTGTACTGTGATGAAAATAAAAATGGGATTGTGTTTTCAGTTTTCACTCCCGCAATGGTCATCTCCATGGGATTGTCTCAGCCCACATTTAGTGATGTTTCAATTCAAAGGGGCCTCACAGCAGCTATGAGGCTCATTCAACACGAGCAGGTCCCAGTGACTCCAACTGGTCATCAGTTTGTTTCGAGGCCAGGTGGACTCAATGTGTCCATGATGACTAATGACCGCTTGTCCCTCAAGTCCATGTAGACCAAATTTTGTTTGATTCCATGCGCAGAAGCAAGCTGTCCATTCATTCATTGTACCATAACTATTCATTGAATGTTCACAGACAACAGTAACCATGACCATCTCCTCCTTTCAGTGTGGTATGTCTAAAATAGAAATGGGATTATGTATTCAGTTTTCACCCCTGCAAGGGTCATCTCCATGGGATTATTTTGACCCTTATTCAGAGATGTTTTAGGTCCAAGTGGCCTCACAGCAATGAGTCCACAGAGACTCTTGTCATGTGAGCATCAAGGCATGCCCATTGACTTTAACTGGTGATCAGTTTGTTGTCAAGGCCAGGTTGACTCAATGTGTTCATGACGACTCATGACCATTTGTTCTTCAAGTCAAGGTAGACCAAATTTTGTTTGATTCTATGAAACATAAGATACAAGCTGTTCATTCATTCATTGTCTCTTAATATTCATTGAATGTTCACAGACAACAGTAACCATGACCATCTCCTCCCATTTTATCAAAAATAAAAATGTGACTGCATATTCAGTTTCCACCCCAGTAATGGGGTCATCTCCGTGGGATTATTTTGACCCACATTCTGTGATTTTTCAAGTCCAAGTAGCCTCACGGCAATGAGTCCACAGAGACTCATGTCATGTGAGCATCAAGGCTTGTTCAACTCAAGCAGGTCCTGGTGACTTCAACTGGTCATCAGTTTGTTGTTGAGGCCAGGTGGACTCAATGTGTCCATGATGACTCATGACCGTTTGTTCCTCAAGTCCATGTGGAGTCAAGTTTTATGTGATTCTGTCAAACCTTGGATGCAAGGTGTTCATTCATTCACTGTCTCATAACTATTCATTGAATGTTCACAGACAACTGTAACCATGACCATCTCCTCCCTTCTTGGTACACCTTCTTCCCTCTCTGTTGCACATAATGCTGTAATACCAAATATCATAACTAGGAATTCAACATGGCTGATCCTGCCCTCCAATTGTACAAAGATGTAAAGGGGGCTCTTGGTGCCATAAACATGGAGTTTGTCACTGAGATAATCAATGTCATCTCACCATACTATGACCATGTCATTGTTGGCCTCAGTGCTCAACGTGTTTTTAGCAATGCCAAAAAGTAAACAACAAAACCGCCTTTCTTGCTCTTTCTAAGAACTATGGGGAGTACATCAGGCCTATTCATGGTGGAAATTTCAGGGTTGAGTTACTGTACTGTGGAAAATGTGCCTAAACTCAAACTGAGGATGAGTATTTTACCTCCTTCATTGGCCTAATTATTCCTGGTGGAATTTCTGTAAAAAAAACTGTTGCCCCTAGCATCTTTCATAGAATCACATGTTTTACTGATTGATACATCAAGCTAAGTGGTCAGTACCTGAGTTACATTTCTACCAACACCAACATGAATGTGATGCACCATGGCAACAACAAACTTTCTCCAAAATTGTAAAAAAATTTAATGTTCATGGGTGGATTGAGCTGCAAGATTTCCCCAAGAACCTAATTGTGGGTGACTGTTTGATGATGTGATTGGGGTAATCCAGGCAGAAACATGCCAATCAAATGTTGTGGTCAATCGGATTGGATCTGAGGCTAAAATAGGGCCTGAGTATATGAACTTTGCTACTGGCTCAAGATTCCAGATGATGAAGAGCCCCCAAAAGAAGCTGATCATGTGAATCAGTACTAAAACCTTGACACTGTTGACAAGATCAAACTACGAGACTTCATGATCTGCTTCTGTCTTTGGGTTGGGAACAAGACTGTTCCCAGAGACCAAATGTAGGGTTACCCTGACATGATGCCATACCAGAAGTCCAAGATGTCAGTAGTGATTTTGGGTTCAGATGCCAAGCCAACCTGACAGCTCACAATAATTGGATGGCATGTCTATTTTATTTGGTGGAGAGTCCCACAAGGCAAGTGCACTATTTCCACACAAACTTATCGATCAGCTGCCACAATATGATGGAAGTCATCATAGTGATGCCATGATGATGTCAAGGGGAGAAGGGCTAGCTAAGCCATTCTTATCTTTTTACTCTGAAGATAGCAGTATTGTATACTTTCAACACGATCCTTTTGCTGGGCCTGTGGAAGTAGAAGTGAAAGATGGAGAAGTACTTGTATTCTTGCAGTTTGCATGTCATGCAGGATTGTCATACAAAAGCAATCTTGCAGACCCTGAATGGTGTCATATCTTGAATGGTTGCTTGGGGTCATCTTTTCTTCAGTTCAATTTGAACAAAAACATGTTGGACAGTAGTGCCATTGCTTATTTCTTTCCTGAGCATATGCCTTTGTTGGGATCTGATCAGCAGCAGAATGTCCTCATGATCTTTGTTGAAAAGTGGAACAAATCTGCCAAAGCAACCATAATGAGCCAGGGAGGGGTTAAATTTCACGTGACACTCTTGCCAAAACCACACAAGAACCCACAGTTACAATTAAGTCAACCAAAAAATGCAGCTAATAAAGGGAAGGCCAGTCAGGTGGATGGTTCACACAGTGACAACAAACCTCCTGCTCAGAAGAGGTATAATCTCTAAGAATGTTTATGTGACTTAACCACAAATGTGAACATAATTAATCTAGTTATAATAACTTGCTTCATTTGTTTATACTGCAGCAACTTGAATCACAGAGCTCAGGCTGCTGTTCAGAATTTCTGCTGCAGTCTTTGAGTCCATTTTCTGGTGTTTGGACTTTGAATTTTGTAAAGTTGACTTGTTCTCACCATGTGGTCTTGTGTTTTCTCTTCTGTTTTGTAGTGATAGATGGGATAATGCCCATCCTATGTTGTATTTCTTCACAATATCATGCATATCATTTGCTAGTTACAGCAACTGTGCACTTTTGACATCATAAATCTGCTGCATCACCTTTGTTCAACTATTTTTTGACTTGTCAAAATAATTGCTGCACTTGATTATCACGGGCTTGACTTATTCTTAGCACATGGTTCACTTGATCATAGCATTTTGCCTGGAGTTTACACAAATTATATGTGCCATTCATTTTAAATGCATTGGCAATTTAGGACTTGCACTATTCACAATGCTTGTTTAGTTACAGGATGGAAAGTTGGTCTCCATTCCTTATAAGCTCAATACCCTCATTTCTCAGCTTTTTTAATTGGTGCCTCTCCTTACCAAATTCAATGACAAATTCTTTTTAGAAACCCATGGAGCATATGAAAACAGTTATAATGACCCTGAAATTTTGTTTCCAAAGAATGCATGAGAAATGGAATCCCCAGATGAGTTAGGGTAGTGTTGAAAATGCTCCTTTTCTTTGCAAGTTTGTCAGTCTCTGATTTGATGAATTAATATCTGTCCATGTGGATTTTTCCTAGGCCATGGTTGTGTCCTAAACAAACCACTTTGGTTGATAAAGGCCAGTAGTGTCCCTTTCTTGAATCAACTCCTCTATCAAGCACTGATCAGGCTATTCATCAAAAGTGAAGGGAAGAATGGGCAATGTTTTTCTGCTCAGCAATAGAAGAGTCCATGTGAGGTAATCATTCTTTCCTGTGGTAATCTTCAAAAAAGTGTTTCCAAATATCTCTGTTGCTTTTTCTCATGTCAATGAACCTTCTTGACTGTAGTCAAGCTGATATCACTTCATGTCAATACAATGTACATGTGGGGTGAATAATTTAGTAAATAAGGTGAAACAATTACCTGGAGCAACTCATTCCTCATTTACAATGTGTGGTCCTTTTCAGTTGATTCAGCTAAATCTTCAAATCAGTTTTCATTAACACATCTTGCCTCACCACATTCCACAGAAGTTATAGTATTTTTGATTTTCATTTCTTCCTCAAGAACAACACGTTGAATTTATTGTCCATGGACCTATGCATCACTTTCACACTTGTGCTGTTGGACATATTAGATTTGAGGGGTTTTAATCATACCTTCTCTCACTTCAATGTGAGCAACAGCATCAGAATCATCTGATGCATGCATTTTCATAGCTTATGGTAGGTGTGGGTTTCATAACTGATGCACCCTCTGGGCAGGTTGATAAATGAAGGTATTCAAAACAGATGGAGGTTTCTTCTAACCTGCTAATGGGACTGGACAAGTTTGTTTCACAGTCACAGGCTTTGTCAGAAACTCTCCATCAGCATGCTTCTGATGATTGCAGGTGCAGTGGCTAGTGTGAATAGAAGAAGACATGAGCAATGAAAAAGGAGCTGTTGAGATTAGGCAGAATGTAGTGCTGTCTTGCTATGTTCCTTACCTACAAAATACCCCCTACTGCTTGTCCCCTGTCCCTACCTCCCACCCCCCCATGGCCACACCTCTCTCATGTTTAGTGCCATCTAGACCTGATGTGTCCATCTGCCCAAACATGCAATCAGACATTATTACAAATCTCTGGCACAAAAAGTGAAACATTTTTCATTCTCAGCCCCATTTGGACCTGTTATGATGGCTCTTGTTTTGCTACATCATACCACATCCCATCCCTGCTCTAAGCCCCAAGGTGTGATAAACCCTCTTTTATCGAAGGCAGAGGTATGCTGTACGTAATGCAGTCATTATCAAGAAGACCATCAGTCTTCCCCCCCTTTTCAGATCATCTCTAAGACTTCTTGATGAATGTTAAATAGCTTTTGCATGAAAACCTTCTACAGTAAAAAATGAAACTTGCTCTGATCTACTTTATGATGATTTGTTTTGGCTTGGTCATACACTCAATAACATGATATGTACTCTTCTTTGCCTTCTTCCCATACTTGTCAGTGACATCAGAGACCTGACTGTCTTTCATATCTTCTAAGCAGTGACTGCATTGGATTTCATGCATTTCAGAATCCTTGATTTAAAAGGAATCCAACTGAATTAAAATAGATTGGCACCATTTCAGTCTTAATTGGCATAAATTTGGAATTTATTTACATCACTTTTTGGTGATTACAAGCAATCTAATTGAAAGCGCACATTATTAAATTTTCTCAAGAAATTTTGAGACTGGTTTCCATTAACATGGCTACATTCCTCAGGAATCACAAACACACTGAACATTCGTTAGGAATCATAGTAGTGGTTTTAATTGTTGTCTATGCAATTCCAAAGAAAGGGTAATGTTGTTTTAATGGAAACTCATCTGGACAATTTCCAAGGTGTTGTAGTGTCATCTATGTGTACATCACAATGAAGACACATAATTGATACCAAGATGTTGAACAAATAATCATATGTGGGATATCACATCAAAAAGAAATGAATCTCACGCATAGAAGCTGCATCTAATTTTGCCAATTCACATGTTTCTGATATAATACGGTTGTTCTCATGGAATCTAAATGGACGTTTTTTGAAAAAGAAACACAAAAGGTGATTAATTTTCCTGTAATGTTGCTTTTGTTTTTTACAATTCTGCAGGAGTCACACTTCACTCACAGCATTTGGCCTAACACATATTTTGTCAAAGGACACCACTGATGGGGCTTAAGCTCCACAAGATAGGGCATCAACACATTTCTGGCACTCAAACCCCAGCAATTATTATATTAATTTTGAAATGCTACCAAAGTAATACTTCCTACAGAGTAATACAGAGTCCTGTGCAGCAACCAATTGTTTTCCTGCCATAATCATGAAATTTTGGATCTTCATGTAGTGTGACATACAGTGCAAAAATTGCTAACAAAATATCTAGCATCTGAGCAATGAGCAAGAATGTTACTGACTGAAGTTTGTGACTTAAAAAAGATATTCAGACTTTTAAGGATCATGACAACATGCCCTAAATCATGCTTATTGCTCCATGCAGTCACATGGTCACTTGGAAATAAATCCTGCATTGTTTCCATTTTTTGAAAATTCTAGTCCTATGCAGATCATTTGGAAATAAGTTATTTCCCATGTTTATGTCAACTTTTTGTCTTTCCATTTTATGATGACATGATGAACAGTCATTATAAATAATATCATTTCCAAAATTTCATTTACAGTGTATTTCTGGGTCAGGACTGGAAGAGTACTGAGTAGCTGTGTTTTACATGGGCAATTAGCGTTTGACTTCTCCGCTCCGAACTAAGCATAAACTCATTTGTAATGACTCAATCTTCAAACAATTTATCTTAGCAATCCATCCTCCAATACAAAATATGTTATCAATACATTTGGACCATCTGATATTGTAACCTTGAGACATATTTTTGCCAACAATAGCAGTTTGAACATTGCCAAACACCATAATCCTCCCAATGCAAATACACTTACGCTGAAACTCTCTGTTGCCTGCAGTATGGTGATATTTGATGGTGTCATGTTCAGAACAATCACAGAAAGACTGCTTAATTGCAATCAACAGGCATCATCAATATGTGATAAATGCTTGATGCCTATTCTTCCTCATGATTAAAAAACCTGGCCATCTAATCATCTCTGCTCTTAATACCACAACACCATACTATACACAAAAGAAATGGCGCACCGAGATTGTGGCATCATTTTCTCTTCAGTAAATACCCTAAAATCATCAACAAACACACAAAGTGATTTGTTAGCTTCCTAAAATTTATCGAAATTGAGAATGTATGCACCATTGATCTTCACTATGGAGAGTGTGCACCATAAACAGTGTTGATTGTTATATATTATCTTTTTGATACATCTAACACCATGCATCTCAACAAAACACCACAATCAACCTTTGAATTTTGGTAGTTGTGGAATCTTCAAATTTAAAGGATACACAGGTTCATGATAAGTGATATGTTTTTGTTGTTTGCCATTTGTTGATTATCATGAGCAATTGAGATTGTGGGAATATTTAGCACAGTTTCTATAAAATCAAACGGCATGTATCATAGGTTTCCAAACAACAAGGTATATTGTCATTGCATTTTGTTTACTTTCAGAGGGGTTTTCCATGCATTACTGTGTGCATGATGACTTCATGAAGTGACCATGTCACAGAATGCAAAAACGTAATTCCTCCAAAACAAACCAAACAACTTTGATAGTTTAAATTAAAAAAAGAAACAGTTTTTATCTAATTTCTATCATATCAGCTGTACGGATAACTGTTTTACATTTGCAATGTGAAGGGAACTGCTGAAATGTCTTGTGTGAATTTTTTTAACAACATGATTTCTACATGCAAATTGTTCATGTATTATCATTTCTAATGTCATGTGAATGTCCTTAACATTAATCAGAACATAAATGTTTCAATTTTAAGGTCATGACTAGTCCAGTTTTGGCCTATTTATTGACTCTGATGTTAGCAAATGACATACCACAAAAAACAGTGAGTGAGATAAACAAAATGTTGAGATTTTGTAAAGTGTGTCTCTCACCAATTTTTTGCAATCAGAAAAGCAAAAAATTAAAAATTAAAAATTAAAAATTCAGACTATCGATAGTAGTGTATTTCTATTCTATTGCTTATACCACCTGTTTTTCTTCTCAATTTATGAAGAGGTAGGTTGATTCATGTGCCGCCCGCAGCCCACTCAACACCCATCTTCTTGTCACCTGACCAGATCTCATCTCTCCCATCTCCTTGTTTTCTTCTGGTCATCCCAGCTTCAACAAATGGATGTGCATTTCAGCACATCTTGATGCTGTTGTCCCAGCCAAATCCTCTCTCGCCAAGCTGTTGCGACACCTGGGCTCCGTGACCACCTCTCTGCCATGACTTCCATCATCTCATTGCAAATAAGGATCATTGACATCACAGATGGAGAGGAATCAGTCCCATTGTCTTGCGATTCAACCACATTGTCATTGTTGTGGTAAAGACGGCCGCCTCACAAAGTCACTCAGTGATGCAAAACATTGCTGCTTCTGGAATCTTCACCGACTGTGACAATCATCCATCACATAAATGGGATAATCTCATCTGCTGCTTCCAATGCTTTTGAGACTTGGGATGGGGGGCA
The DNA here is from genome assembly GCA_036940065.1 of Cyclotella cf. meneghiniana. Lineage (NCBI taxonomy): Eukaryota > Bacillariophyta > Thalassiosirophyceae > Thalassiosirales > Thalassiosiraceae > Cyclotella > Cyclotella cf. meneghiniana. Next base: position 10,080 of record JALLPD010000356.1, read on the forward strand.
TGTTTTATTGTGTTTGAACAGGCAGAAATTGTTGTCATTTTGGCATCATCTCGCGCAAAATATTGCTATGTCTCCATGGCATGACTGTTCAGAAGGGGACGGATGCTGCTTTCAAATTGCAACTCTCTCTCAATGTCGGGAAAGGGAAGGACTAGTTCGGGTAGTGATGAGGTTCACTCCAAAGAAGACTGCAGTGCTTTGTTCTGCCTGTTTTGGAAGATACCAGAAAAACTAGTCCAGATCTGGACTAGTTTTTCTTCTAGTCCAGATCTGAACACAAAGAGGGTAAAATTATTTCCACATAGACTCATTATCTACTGTATTCTACAATACCGTCCATACCCGGTAGTGATATTGGTCCCGAAGATGACTTGAAACAGCCCCATCTAGCAAAGTCGTTCATTCGTGATGCGAACATCACTTTACCACGATAAGAACGGTATTCGTCCTTAACACAGAAGTAACTTTCGATTTGCATTTAGACTCATGATATATACTGCCCGGTGTAGATTTTTGTTCCCGAACATGACTTGGAACAGCCCCATCCTGCACAGAACTTCATATCTAATGTGAACGGCCCTTTCCCACCATGAAAACAAAAATCTATCATACTAATTCTGTTATAGCCACTTCAAAACTTAAAGGTAAAGATACGATTCGAAGGGCCTCTCTTGCAAAAAGTCAGAAGGGTGTCTGTTTCATGTCATTCGTTGTTCCAGCACGATTGAGATACCAACGAGTGGAAGAGAAATAAGTATTGTACAATATTTATCTTGTATGTATGCTCTTGTATTATTGCTTTTCATGCCAATATTGATAACAGAAATGTCGAACTCTAGACAGTGATTTTCGGCGCGATCAGTCTTCTTCTTTTGTTATGGTAACGTCCGGACATTTGTGGCGGATGCAAAAGCTGTTGGCCATACCCGGCTCACAGTCAGACGCGTACTACACGGAGGGAGAGAGAGAATGCAACGCCTGCGACAGTCATTCGAGGTCCGAACGACCGAAGTACAAGGATCACTTCCAATGGCATTCAAATTTCGAAGAAAGCTCTTAATGGCATCCTCCGGCGCCTTGACCTTTCAGACACTGGTCCTTTTCCTGGTTGCACTGCCGCCCATCCGTGCCCAGGAATCCAACCCTAACAATAACTTTTGCGGCGCATCCTGGGACGATGCGTCTGCAAACTGTCCGGAACGACAACACTGCCCCAGCGGGACAGACGACGAATGCGAAACCGATGGTCATATTTGCTATGGTGGGACGTTGTGCGATGCGTCAAAGGGAGACGGGAGCAAGTTTGCGTTTGCAAACGTACCGTATGACGATATCAGTAATACAAGATTTTGTGGGGCTGCGTGGAGTGATGCCCTGGAGGGGTGTAGCATTGAGACGCATTGTCCCAGTGAGTCCAAGAGATGTTTCTATTTGATGTGAATTGTTCTTTTTGGTGTGTTTTTTTAGCTTTGGTTTTTCGATTTCGCGTAATCAATTTCAACAGGTGGATACAATGACGATTGTCCTGATGGAATGTCTTGCTACGGTGGGTTGGGATGCAACATTAAAGATTTGACGGCAGAACTTGAAGAGACAGAAGCTGCAAGTGCAGCTGCAGCAAACAAGATCGCCAGGGATGATCCAAGGTATGTATTGTTTGTGTTGAATGTTCTTCGATGGTGCAACCAATGCATGGAGTTCGCGTTGTATTTTAGTCATTTAACCTAAAGTTATTATTCATTATTAGGAGGAATCAGTTTTGTGGAATAAGCTGGGGAGATGCATCCCAGTCGTTTTCGCAATGGTGTGTTCTTTAATCGAAATATTATCTGAAACGCTCGCTTCTGCTTGTTTCGTTCAAAGTTTCGTCATGCCACATGAAAGAACGACTGACTGTTAAATTTCACCAATCACCTTGATTTTTGATGTAAACGAATAATACAATTCAATACCCAAACAACTCAAAAAAAAACGAAAACAATCCACTCTATCGATGGAACCAAATTCATGCATACACAACCACTGGCATGAACAACAACGACAATTACAAAATTTCTGAACAATCTAATAATTACAAAGGTGTCCTGATGCGGACGACAGCAAGTGTCCAGGTGTGTTCTCCATTTTTTTTTGGACAAAACAATCGGGCAATGTTGTAAATCTCATGCACACGACATTGCGGTTTTCGCATTGCTTAACAGGTGGACAAACTTGTTTTGGGGACACCACGTGCTATTACAGCGAAGATTTAGTTCCCACGTTAACTCCAACTGAACCCCAAACTTCATCTCCAACAACAAGGGCTCCTTCCGCGTACAAAGACCCTGCAAACAATCGGTAAGTTTTTATTGTTGATAGGGCTCCCTCCAGTAGAAGTAATTGTGATTTAATTTGTGTTTTGACTTGGATTTCTAGCTTCTGCGGAATCAGCTGGGGCGCTGCAGTTGCGGGATGCTCGATCGAAACAAGCTGCCCATCAGTAAGTGCTTTCACTTATTGTGAAAACGACATGTTTATCCTTTCCAACTCTAAAGTACTAACGTGGTGACATTGTTAGGGATTGGACGACGATTGTCCCAAAGGAGAAGCATGTCATGGAGGGACAACATGTAATCTAATAGATTTGATGGTGCAAGCAGAGCTAGCAGGCGGACCTACGCTAAAACCTACTTTGCCCCCAAGAGACGACGTTTCGTGAGTTCCACACATGTAGCTATGAAATCAAGATTCCCTCGTAGTTGCTTATTGTTTTCTTCCCATTCAATTCAAACATTTAAGAAATAGTCAATTTTGCGGAGATAGCTGGGACCTTGCCGACCAATCATGCTCATTAGGTAAGCTTTGTCTGTTAAGATAATTCAAAGCAGAGATTGCGTTATCTAATGTGCCATGCATTATGTGTCTCTGCCACGTTACTAGCCACCCATTGTCCAGATGGCAACTGCCCTGACGGAAAAACATGTTACGGCGGTACACGGTGCAACGCCTATGACATGACAAATTCACCAACCACATCACCATCGTTGAGCCCGACAGCTGGCCCTACACAAAAGCCGACAGGTCCAACACAAGTAAGTCGTTTACAATCCCTTTGAAGACTCATTTGCGTGGTTTCGATATCGGTTTGTTTTATTTTGCGATGTCTTATTGACCGTGCACAATTTTTTCTGCCTAGTCGCCCACAAATGGACCGCCAACGACAGAGGCCCCAGTAATCCCTCCGACAGAATCTCCAACTGTTACACCGAAGCCCACTGAGCATCCAGTTGAATTCATACCAGAAGACGACATGCGGCACTCTTACTGGTGCGGCGTGGTAAGACTTTGTATTAATCGTTGAAAGTGTAGATTTGCAGCACACTTAGTTTTCAGATGAATCCGATTGAACTTCCAACATTAGGACTGGAATGATGTGGTGACAAATTGCCCCCAACCCTGCACTTCCGGTCAGGATACAGAGTGTCCCGATGGCCAAACTTGTTTTGCATTTACGACTTGTCGTCCATCCCCTAAACCAGCATCCTCATCGGACACCAACTCCACCAAAAACAATCCATCTGCGGCACCTGTCTTAGTTGTCGATGCCGCAGATGTAACCAATACAACAGACGCTAGTTCATTCAAGGAAGAATCAAGTGGTCCGACATCGAATCCCACTGAGAACCGTACAGAATTGGACATCGAAAATTTAACATTGGCGCCTAGTACAGTATCAAACAGCCCAGACGTCGGAGAAGAAGTTGACAACGGGAATACCAAAGGTCCGATTGTTTCTAACGGGAATACCAAAGGTCCTATTGTTTCTAACGGGAATACCAAAGGTCCCTTTGTTAGCGTTTGGGAAGAAACCATTAGTCCAGCATCATCGCCGTTCAATCTTGAAATCAAGACGTCAGCATCACCCTCTAAAACAATTTCAACCCCTTTGACTTGGTCTGAGACTGAGACTGAATCCCCATCTCCCGCTCCCGCCAGTACGCCGCATGTTTCTCATTTTTTTGAGTTTGATACTTTGTCACCATCTCTCCATCCTTCCGTTGAATTTATCAGCAAAGCTACTACTACTACTGCTCCAACAGCACCACCTTCGGTTCAGCCAAGTGAAGAAGTCGAGCCTGAGAGTGTCCCACCTCCAGGCCCTGAACTAGTTGCAAACGTGGGATCGGTACTGAGAGCGTCGACACGTGATATTACAAATGATGTCCTTCTCTACACAGATGTGATAACCGGAGTAGTGTCACCAACTAAGATGTATCAATATGATGGATTTTTGAACGCATTGAGTATTTACAGTAAAGGTTTGATGGGATCATCTTATTTCTACTTTGGGGACAATACTGTCAGCAGCGCAAATTACGGCTTGGTCAATGTTGCATTGTTCTTGGCAAACGCAGCGGTTGAAACGGTGAAATATGACATTTGTGATGAAATCTCATGGGAGAAAGATGGTAAGGTTTCTGGTATGACCGCAGCCCATTTTTGCTATGACCCACCTAACAAGTCTGCAACCTGCCCCTTATTTTTAGTGTTTGGATATTATCCCATTAGCAATGCATGTGGTCAAGGAGGTTTTGGCGGTTTATCGGTTCCATATACCGAGGCAAACAAGTGCAAAGAAGAGGATGCACATATGGCCTGCCAAGTTGATCCAACCATGGAGACGGTTGCTGTGACGGTTGGTGCATGGGCTGGTTCGCCACCTCCACTGCAGTGCTTTCCGAAAACATCTGCACAATTAGAAACTGGGGCGTGGAACCCTCTATTAGACTGCGAAGAAGATGGTTGTGGTTTTTACGATGGCCACGTCCAAGGAAATATTGATCCGTACACGACGCCTGCATCGAATTCTTTCGGGAGAACGGATGTCGAGGGGTGAGTTTTCTCCAATTCGATTAAAACTCTATGTCTCTAGCACCGATTACTCAAATTATTTCACAGATGTTGCTGGTGGGGCAGAGGCGCCTTCCCGCGTGGATCATCGGGAACGTGCAAAATAGGCAAATTGAATTATTTCCTTGGGAAAAGTTCAACTCAGGCACGTTATGACGTCGATTTTTGTCATGATCCAGAGGCAGTATGCAGAGGAAGCTTCGATGATGAGGTGAAGAATGCAGAAATTCGATGGCTTCAGGGTCTCCAATATTGGGTTGATGATGTTCAATCGTACAACAAAAACTCATGGTCGTTTATTGACAAGATTCATGCTTTTGTTGATGGCGGGTTGACGGATGACGTAATTTTTGATGCAATAACGACTATCATTACCCGCGGTGAGTGCAAAATATCTTACTGGACCGCAGTGATACTTCGAACATGACATGTATTCCACATCTTTCTCTTACAATACTACCTACGCGCCAATTCAACTAATTAGGCTGTCATGATTGCGGAATGCCCATTTCGAACAACGAAAGGCGGGCAAAGTTTGACAAAATTGTTTCAATATTTGGAAGTGTTCAAGCAAACGGTGGCACTCCTTTTCCGTCAACAAATACGCCTACCGCTGCTTTTTTTATTCCGTCGAATCCACCGAGCTTGAGACCCTCCGTGAAATTGAAGGCGAGTGAAACATACTCTCCCACATCAACTACAAGTGACTTATCGATTCCTACAGTATCTGATGCACCGATTATCATGAGAACCAGCACCCCTGTATCCGCTGCACCTGTGATGTCTAAAACAAATGCTGCAACATTAAACACATCGGTAACCACTACTTCATCTTTACCAACAGTGGAAAGTACTTTGTCATCTGATGACTTAGCAAGCCGAATCAATTTTTCAAATAGTTATTGTGCTTCAAGCTTACAAGATGCAAAGGATAATTGCGCAACTACACTGAGAACATGCAATCCAGATGACCCTCCATGTGTCATTGGGACGGCTTGCTTTCGCAATGTTATTTGCTCTCTACCTGGGGCTGCCATTAAAAATGAACCATCGATCAGTCCCTTAGAAGCTATCAATTTGCTTTCATCTATTCCATCGCAGTCACCAAGCCCTCCTGTTCCACTAAAATTGGGCACAATTTCATGCGGACAGATATGCCTTCGCCCTTTAAATGAAGAGGAATGTAAGGGTGTTGTTGTTTCAGTACCGGAGTTTCCAGACTGTCTTGGAATAGAGATAGGTGAAATGTGTCAAACCCAAGGAGAGTGTGGCCCCATCGCGTTTTTGTATAATTGCAATGGTATCAGTGTCTTTGTCAGGGCGTTTCCACATGAGTGTTCGCCGACGGCAGATGCTATTTTATCGGATGTAGCTCCTCAATCATCACAACCAGAAGTCCATGATTCATTACCATCTTCATATCCGGCTTTGTCACCTGAACCTCCATCTGCTAATATCAGCCTTAGTGACATCATCATTAGTACAACACAGCATAGCCATCCAGATTACGGTGACGTTGAATTTTCATGGTGGAGAGAGGCACCCATGAAAGGTAGCGCAAGCCTGCCACCTACTTTATTGATAACCTTTGTTGCGATGCTGATGCTTCTTCCACAAGTGTAAAATGTACATCATTCAACTAAAACATTTAATAATCTAATGCAGATTTCTGCCATATAAAGCGGTGTGAATGAGCCACCAGATTGTAAGAAACCCTATATGAAAAAGAAAAAATATATAAGCATTTCTGGGCTAAACGGGCAACATCTCCAGAAAGCTCACCTATTTATTTTGATGCTACACACTTCAGCCACCACCGGCCCAATCAAAAGTTATCAACATATTGTTAGACTGCTTTCAGCCACGGGTACTATATTGTGGTCGAGTGGCTATTCTGTATCCAACTTCGCCGAAATGGTGACTAGACACC